>LPNX010781683.1:5385-37997 GCA_001517045.1 Pseudotsuga menziesii | reverse complement strand
GCTATGGAAGAGGAGCGCGTTCTTTTTCTATGTAACATGAGCGTGTTCCTAAAAAGTGAGGTTGCATCTAAAAGGTCCCTCAACTTCTTGCACACTCCCTGTATACTGTTGAAATTAATTAAATTTTATACTGTAATGATACTGAGCAATACTTGTCTATTACTAGGAGATTTGTTTTATTCAGTGGGTATTATTCATTCCTTTTACACTGCATAATAATTAAAGTCTAGTGGCACTCATTGGCTGAGGATCAGTGGCACATTAATTCTAATATGGTATTAGAGCCTCCTTAGGAAAGCTTTGATTCTATCCTATCTCCATTGTACACCACAAGCAGCTGGATTTCCATAGAAGTCCCACAAAGAGTGCCTAGGTAACTCTGGATTCATTCAGAATGGTGGTGCAGGCATGACAGACCCTGAAAAGTCTACATGTCAAGATGGAAGGCTTGATTCTAACATAGTGCGAATTGGTTTTGTTTTTGAAATGTTTTCTTACAAGTTCTACATAGATTGATTGAGGAAATTGTATGATCAGAAGGATAATTAATGGAGAATCAATCTTTCTTACCTCGGATCCGAACACCCTTCAACAATGTTGATTGGAGGGAAGATATGCAGGTCTCCTTACACAAGCATGGCCTAAACAGAATGACAATGGGCTGAGAGACTGAACCTCATCATCCACGTGAGAAAAATAAGTTCTTGAACCGGTTGGATGAATCCTTTGGCTTCCTTTGTGCTCACATCTTGAGAGACCTCCTCTTTCATCTTCAGGGATTGAAGACTCCCAGAGAATATTGGGAGAATCTCGAATTCTTGTTTGGAAAGAAAGATGATATTCGGGGACACATTCTAGAGAACGAGCTAATATCATTGCATCCCAGCAGTTTCAAGAACATACAACAATTTTTTACTAAATTCAAGTCTCTTGCAACACAATGTAAGCAGGGTGGATAAGAGAGAAAGGATGAGCATCTTGTGCTCTCTGTACTTAGAAAGCTTGGTTCTAAGTATTATGTATTTGTCTCTATCTTCCATTCCATAAGAGCTTCCATTTCCAATTGGAAGATGCCTTCATTCGATGGCTTTGTCGAGTCCTTAATACAGAAGAAATAAATGTTGGTCCAAATGGGAGTCCTCCAAACTTCCAAGAACCAAGCTCTACTGATGATAGACTCTACCAATGCACAAGATAAAGGCAGGCACAAGGGGAAGGAGCCTAAAGCATCTGATTCAAAGCCTAAAGAGAGTCAGAAGTCTCCCGAAGGAGCTTCGAGCTCCAAGAAAAATATTTTTTTTTAAAAGACAAAGGGTCCCTATTGTATGAGGGGTTTTCATCATGAAAACTAGTGTATGAAGAAGTGCATTAACCAGCTATCCTCTCTCCTCGAGAAGAACAATATTTCTCTTCCACAAAGATAAAATAATTTTGATGATGGGCAATCGACAGATGATCATGAAAGGTGCAATGCCTTGGAAGTTGTCCTCTCTCGGTCGACAAACTACTTGATTGATTCTGGAAAATCCAACCACATGGTTTCCTCCAAGGATTCCTTCACCACTCTCAAACTCACAGGAGGACCTACTATTCATATGGGTGATGACTCCCAAATTCCAACAGTAGGAAGAGGTTCCATTAAAATCCAGCACTGTGAGTTCAAAAATGTTATCTATGTGCCCTCTCTTGTACCTAATTTGTTGTCTATATACCAGATGACTCACACTGGCTCACCAAAGAAAGTGGTATTTGGCCCTGAATCAGTAGAGACCACATAAACCTCAACTAGGAAGAATATAGTGAAAGGAATTGCAGATCATGCCTCCAAAGCATATGCTTTCTCTCATTTCATGCCATACTCAGATCCAATACAACCAAAACTTCTATTCAAAGTAGATAAAGGTATCAAAACTCCTTTACTTCTAATTGTAGATACAGATTGATTTTCTAATATTTCAGATTTAAATTCAAATTCATAAGAAGAGGAAGAACAACATGATTCATATATTGAGTTTACACCTCAAAGAGATATAGATCTAGATCCAACATCCACTTCATCTCAACATCCTAAATGGGATCAACAGCTCATTGAAGTAGCTGGAGATGGCACTGGGGATCCAAATGATAAGAGAAGAACAAGGTCCTAGAATAAAAAAAATGTTGCATTGTCCCACATCAAGATCCACTTCTCAATGAGAGGTTCTTCATGATGTTGGGGTCAGATCCTTAAACATTTAAGGAAGCATGCCATGATCCTATATGGTGGGAAGTTATGGATGAGGAATTTGATTTGCTACATGACAATAAAACTTGGAAACTTGTCTCCTTACCTCCAGGGAGGAAACTTGTTCAGTGCAAATGGGTCTACAAGACAAAGATAGCCTTTGATGGAACCACAACTAAGTACAAGGCTCAGTTGGTGTCTAAAGGATACTCTCAGGTTCAAGGATTGGACTACAATGAAACATTGGCTCCAGTAGCTAGAATGGATTCCATCAGACTTGTCTTGGGAGTTGTAACTTCCAAGAAATGGGAGGTACATCACATGGATTTGAAACATTCCTTCCTCCATGGTGAATTGAAGGAATAGATTTACACGAAAAAACCTGAGGGGTTTATTGATGATCCTTCCTTAGTTTGTGTTGCAGCTGCAACTTTTCCCAAATTTCTTAAAGTTTGGACCCTCCTTTTTTATTTTGTTGAAGGCCATTTGTTCCTACTCTGCTACATGCTTGGATTGTTTGAGGCCAGTTTTTCTTGCTATTCGGGATTTCATTTGGGTCTATGCATGTTTTGGACTATAAGGCTCAGCCGGTTTTACGATGTTTTATCTTTGAAGTTTAAAGTGGGTTTTTCAATTGTCGTTCTTTCGGAAGTCAGTTAGACATGGTGCCGATAATTAAAGTCTTTTGCTGAACCCGGGTTCTATTTTGAAAAAGACCTTGCTTTGTGTTTTTTTCTGAAATTGTTTTGACTTGGATCGGAGGTCGAAGGTTGATTGAGATCCACCGTTGCGGCCCCAAAATAGGCTAACTTCCCATTGAACTGTTTGTCTTTTCGCCGACGTCATGTTCTTTGTTTCTCCGAATTTGACTAGTCTGCGGGTTTTTCTTGACCTTTTAACTTCCGTCATTCCGGCTGTGTAGCTCATTAACTATCTGATGACTAGAGAGGATCTGACCCTTGACATTTTATCGTGCCAATCTTGGTTCGTGTGCTAGAACCCCTAGATTGTAGGTTACCCACCGTGGCAGCTGCATAGCCTGCTAATCAACTGATGTCAAGTGTTTCGATTCATCGATGGGGGTTTTTATATGCCTGTTTCTTAATCATTTTCCCGCCGATTGTTATGAGATCATATTTTTTTCGTAAGGGACCCGTGTGCCTTGTTTTGGTTTGAAAGTTGCACATAAGAACCTAGCTCCGGTTCTCTCTTCTTTAGTACTCATTTTATTAATATTATGGTTTATGTTTATTAAATATAGTCGGAATAAATGATGAATTCTCATTTGATCGCAGACAGACATGGCAGTTTTCCTCAAACCCCTTTGAAGATTATTTCGCTGAAGAAGATGCAGTTGGAGGACAAAGCATGTTAAAGCATAAGGCGGCAGATTCGTTGCTCGAGGAAGAAAATTATAAGGATCTGAGGAGCGACCGAGGAATGGTAGAGAGTAATCCTTAGAGAGAAAAGGCCCAGGCTTGGGCATTTCGTCAGTTACCTAGCTATGCCCATTTTTTTTATTTTTATAAAAGTCTTTATTTGAAATGTAACATGGAATCATGAGCATTCGCTAAATGACAAGACTGGAGATCGAAACGGTCGTGGGGAAACTGAAAAGTTTTGAGCGGTTTCTTGTATAAATATAGAGAGATAAGACTGAGGAAGGGATTTTTCCCGAAGAGACTTGTGAACTACTTGTTGTAAAGGAACTATTTCGTTTTGCAATAATAAAATTACAATTTTGCCTGTTGGAGAAAGTGTTGTGTGGAATGTTCAAATGTGATGAAATGAACAATGTTGAAGGGGAACTATTTCGTTTTCAGCTGTGTTTCATTAACTATGAGATCATTCTAAATTTATGAACCTATGTTCTTATATGAATGTTCTTTGGTTTATTCTGTGATAATTTCCACTATGAGTAATGAATGTTTTAACATATGATGAGCTATCTTATTGTGTATATCTTTATTCATGTTTATGTGTTTTGATTCTAAGAATAGCTATCTGTGATTTATATTAACATATGGACAGTATTACATTACTCATGAATTGATAATCTTGCTCCCTAGGGACAGCTTAGTTAATATTTTTTTTCAGTTGTGTGTGATTTAGATGCGAGAGAGTCTAAGACGAGAGGTAAGAACCTGCGCATCACATTGTGACCACTCCTTGCATTCTTCATCAATCTGCATCTTAGATAGGAACTTACATATCATACTTAAAGTCAAAAATACAAAAATATACACGGTGGACCAGGCCGCAACTGGTAAAACCCTTTGTTTTTGTTACTTGACCTACGGTATCTGAACCGCAAACCAGACGGATTCCCTATACCAAACAGTCATGGGCTAGTTGGGAACATTGACTGGGGAGAATCCCTTGCTATTGTTTCCTACGAATTTCCAGGACTCAATAGTTTCTGGCACTAGAAGAAGGGACACCATTGCATGGATGGCTGGGGAAATCCGTTTCCTTGAAGTTACTCCACCAGTGATAGTTTTGAAAGCAGTTTATTTCCTAATCCAAATACTGAAGAGAATAGAGAAAAATTGTTTTATGTGGACAACCAAGTAGTCAATGATCTAAGAAGACACACACGGGGTTATGCAAAGAGTATTGGAGGATTACCTACTATCCCTGATTTACGTCAAAGAGAATATAAGAATAAAGATCGTCCCATCTTGGAAGATTCAGTGTTGGTTGGAGATTTGGAAGAGTTAGTAGAAGTAGCATTACAGGAAGTTGTTCAGCCTCTGAATCAAGTAGGCCCAAACACACCTTACTGTTCTCCTGTGTGTATTCCTTTTCCTTCACCTCCTCACTCTCCACCCAGACTCATGGCAGGCGTTAATTCCAATCAGCCACTGAACCCACCAAATAATCCACCATCTTGGAAAGCCAGATCATCCTTGAACTTAACACCTCTGTTGCATGACTTACCTCAAGCTTTTGAGAAGATGCTACCCAAGTTTGATCCAAATGAGAAGATGTTAGTAGATGACCATTTGCAAAGTTTTTATTTGGAAATAGAAGGATTGAGGGCTGGGGAACATGAGGATGTCATTTGTAGACTTTTTTCGCATACCCTTAAAGGAGCAACATCATCATGGTAATTTGGTTTTCTTGCAAACTCTATCCCAGACTGGGATACCTTTGAAAGGATTTTCAGAAGTAAGTATGCAACCCAAAAAAACCATGCAGCTCTCATGAAAGGACTGTGTGCCTTAAAGAAAGAAAGAAAAGAGAAGGTGCATAGTTTTACCCAAAGATTTGCAGCTTATCTTAAGAATTTTTCTGAAGTTGACAAACCCTCGGATAAAGTTCTGATTGAGTATTATACTTCAGCTCTAGGACTCGAGTTGGCCATGTTTTCCAAAATGAAAGCCAAACCTACGCTACTAGAGACTTATGAAGAAACTGAAAGAGTGGAGGCTGAAAAGGAAAGCATCGAAGACTATCCTGAGCAGCCGAGAGAAAAAATTGTTGGGAGGAAATCTTTGTTATTTACTAAGCTTAAAGAGGAGAAATCACCAGACTTCGAAGGAATGGCAAAGGTGATGCAGAAGCTCTCTAACAGAATAATAGACTTGGAAAAGGAAACGGAAGCCCAAAAGTTTTGTAATCCTTATTACAAGAAAAGGGAAGATAACAATCAATCCCAACCCCCTCCGCACGGCCCTGCACCGATGAACTTAACGGAGGTGGGGATGGATAACTTTTGCACTTTTCACCAACAACCCCATTCTGAAAAGAATTGTCCTCAATGGATAAATTCAATGACGTTGGTTATGAATCAGCTATTGGATTCCAAATTAACTGAGGATAATGATGAAGAAGGGAAAGACAACAATAAATCAACAGAAAAACAAGAGGATGAGGACATGGTTTTATGGGACTGTGTATCGTTGTTTGATGCCGAGGAAGAAAAGGATCTGAGACATGAAGATATCCTGGAAACAAATGTAACGATGAGAAGCTAGGGGTTGATTAAGGAAAACAGTCTTATGCTCCCAAAGATTAAGAAACTTCAAAAGAATGTTAAGAAATTTCAAAAAAACTCCTCAGCTAATAAAATTCCAAAATTTACCCCCACTAGTCAAAATCCAAGACAAATCAACATGCCTACTAAACCCATTGAAGAGAAAATGAGTAATGTTAAAATGAATCTCACAGAACATAAGATGGATTATGACATCGTGGAGGATATCAAAAGGGTAAGGGAAAATATCTCATTATTTGAGATGTGCAATGTGCCGCAGCAGAAAGAAAAGTTATTAAAAGCACTTGAAATATCAAAGGAGAAACTTCCCACTGAAAATCAGCCCCAAGAAGAAGAAATTGGTGAAGCAAGTGTGGGAGGTAAGCCTAAATGCAAGACTTCGCCTTTTCTCCTGACTTTTGAAATTTTCAACCACAACTGTCTAGTAGACTCAGGGGCATCAGTCAACGTTATGTCGTTGTCGGTATGCAAAAAGATAAATGGACAACCTTACCCATCTACCTGGAGGGTCATTCAATTGGATAGAATGAATGTGAAGGTAATTGGGGAAATGGAGGATGTTCTCATTCACTTATCTTCAAATGATAAGGTATGTCAATTCATTGACATTGTGGTAGCTGACATGCCTGAAGCTTATGGACTTGTTTTGAGCAGAGATTGGTCAGCAAAGCTAAGTGGATATTTTGCCTCAGACTGGTCACATCTATGGCTACCTTATAAAGGAAGCCCAAATCAAATTAAATTTTTAAGAGATCCCCACATGAAACACAATGTTACTCAATTCGAAGAAAAAAATGAACCAGTGAATTCTGTTTTGGGAAATTACTTTATTGAGCCAGAACCATGAAACTATCAAGTGGAAGAAGCTAGCGATACATCAGATGCTCAGCCTGATCTCCTTCGTTTTTCACAGGCTGATGAAATCAATTGTAAAATAGTAGACTTAGCTGTAGATGTAGATGTTGTTTCACGCACAGTAGTGGTAAGCGATTTTTGGACGCTTTTCTTTGATGGGTCTAAAACTTTGAAGGGGTCAGGATCCGGCTATGTCCTGATTGATCCTAAGAAAAATAAACATTTCCTTTCATGTAGGTTAGATTTTGAATGCACCAATAACACAGCCGAATATGAAGCACTAGTTAAAATAAAATTAATAAGTTTTTTAACCTAGCAAACCCTAGCTTCCAAAGCTGACATTAGACGTTTTTTCCTCTACCCAGTTCCAATATTTATCATTTTTTCTCGCTCTCTCCACATTCGACATTGTCTTGATGATGAATCCTGATATGGATCCGAAATGTCGACTTGGTCATTTTGATACTGTGGTTCCTCCAACAACAACATCAATAAAGGTAGAAAATATGAAAGTGTATGGGGATTTTGAAATAATTGTAAAACAAATTCGAAATCAAATACATTGCATTTCTCCTCATTTAAAATCTTATCAAAATGAAGTATGGGATCTGCTTAAATATTTTCATGCATTTAACATTGTATCGATTTCTAGAATTAAGAATGTGGTGGCTGACTTGTTGGCCACCTCAGCTGCTAGGCTTGTGCCCTCTAATAACCGGTGTTCTATTGAATTTCTTTTTAGGACTTTGGTTCTAGATATGATTACCAATATACAAGTTTTTGATGATCGTCAGCATATTCTAGAATGCCTGACAAATGACAAGACCTTTAAAGGGGCGATTATTGATGATGAAGAACATCAAGCCAAGCTAAAATTCGATAATTTTATTCCTAAAGGAGTCAGGAATTTAGAGCGAATGTTTGATCTAAACGAGAAATTCAGAGGGCCAATGAATATGAAGACTCATAGCTCATCTCTACAATTCAAGTTAATTAATTTAGGGACTGAAATTGAGCCTAAATATGTGAATTTGGGAAAATTTTGCTCTCCAGGTGAAAGAAATAAGTTCATCAATCTGTTCAAACAATATAAAGATGTTTTTGCCTAGACGTATGAAGATCTGAAGACATATGACACCAATATTATCCAGCATGTCATCCACATTAGATCCAGGGTCAAGCCCTATCAACAGCCTTTAAGGAAAATGCATCCAAAACTGGAGCCTCTAATCTAGAATGAAGTAAAGAAGTTGTTGGATGCTAGAACTATCTTCAAAGTTAGAAACTCGGAATGGGTTTCAAATCTAGTACCAGTAAGGAAGAAATCCGGAGAAATTAGACTATGTGTGGATTTCAAAAACTTAAATCGCGCTTCGGATAAAGACACTTATCCTGTCCCACCCATGGAACAGATATTGCAAATGGTTTTGGGTTCTGAATTATTTTCTTTATTAGATGGATTCTCAGGCTACAATCAAGTGTTAGTAGCTGAAGAAGACAGAATTAAAACTACATTCAGAACTAGATGGGGGACTTTTGCTTACAGAAGGATGCCCTTTGGACTCATAAACACTGGAGATACTTTCCAGAGGGCTATGGACATAGCTTTCCAGGGTCTGATTGGCTGCAGTGCTGTAGTACACCTTGATGACATCACAATATTCTCAAAGAAAAGGGAGGAACACGCATTCCATCTAAAACAGATTTTTGAATGCTGCCGAAAATATGGTATCTCATTAAACCTCAAGAAGTGCGTGTTTGCCGTTACCGAGGGTAAGTTACTGGGTCACGTGGTTTCTAAGAAGGGGATCTCCATAGACCCAGAGAGGATCAAAGCTATCGAACAGATTCCCTTACCCCATAATAAAAAGGGCATGCAATCATTTATGGGGACAATAAATTTCGTGTGAAGGTTTGTGCCAGATTTCGCTCAAATTGTTAAACCTTTGCATCAAATGGTATAAAGCAAAGTGTACAATTCAAGTGGACTGTTGTAGAGAAGAATGCATTTAGTAAAATAAAGACAGCTGTTGCGCACGCACCGTCCCTCAAAAGTCCAGATTTTGAGAAAGATTTTATTTTATACACTTTATCATCTGACGATTCACTAGCAACGGTGCTTACCCAAAAGGAATATGGGGGAGATGAGTTCCCCATATCATTTATGAGCACTGGTTTGCAAGGGGCCAAATTGGATTACCCAGCTATGGATAAACAAGCTTACGTAGTGTTCAAAGTGGTAAAACAATTTAGACCATATATACTTAAGAACCAGACAAAGGTAATAGTTCCACACCTAGCTGCGAGGTCTCTTTTCATACAAAAGGAGTTAGGAGAAAGAAGAGGAAACTGGGTAACAACTCTACAAGAGTATGACCTCGAATTCAAGCCATCCTCCATAGTTAAAGGGCAAGGATTGTGCAAACTAATGACTGAAAGTAAAGACAATGAAGAAAATGACTAGGAAGACAAAGCTGAGTTACATTTGATGGATGTATGTCCTCTTTTCACACCTCTAGACTCTTGGTATCGAGACCTTGTGTATTACCTTCAAGATGGATTGTTACTGGAACATTGGAATTCTAAGCAAAGAAGAGCACTACGTCTTAAATCAGCCTCATACTAGATTGTTGAAGGAATATTATTCAGAAAGAATTATGATGGAGTTCTTCTTAGATGCTTAGAGAAAGAAGATGCGAAAAAGGTCATGATAGACTTACATGATGGGCCTACTGGAGGACATTTTTTGGGGGATACAACATCCCATCAAATTTTCAGAGCCAGATACTATTGGCCCACACTGTTCAAAGATGCACATGCCCATGTCAGAAAGTGCGACATATGTCAAAGGTGTGGTGGAAGACAAGTTAAAGCAGTAGGACCATTAAATCCTGTGATGATAACAGAACCTTTTGAGCAGTGGGGGATAGATATCATTGGAGAGATAAATCCAAACTCTTCCTTGTAACACAAGTATATTCTGACGGCAACCGATTACTTCACTCATTGGGTCAAAGCCATTCCGTTGCGTAAAGTGAATGAAGATGCGTTCATGGACTTCTTGCAAGATCATAGTATGACCAGGTTTGGAGTTCCAATTTCTCTAGTTTTCGATAATGCTACTTATTTTTCTTCTATTAGATTAACTGCATTTGCTCATGAAAAAGGAATTAAGTTGCATTACTCTGCAAACTATTATCCACAAGGAAATGGTTTGGCTGAATCTATGAACAAGAATCTGATTAGAATCTTAAAAAAGACTGTGATAGAAAACCAGAGAAGTTGGCATTCAGCATTACCAAATGCTCTTTGGGCTGATAGGGTCACCCCCAAGACTTCGTTAGGTGTGTCCCCATATACCCTTGTTTATGGAAAAGAAGTCATTCTACCCCTCAATATCATGCTACCCTCTTCCATAATAGCTCAAGAATCAAGGGGATCAGATAATGAAGTCTTGCAGATGATGATACATAATCTTTTGAAGGCAGAGGAATCTAGATCCAAGGCCAGAGAACGTTTTAAACAACAACAGGAGGTAGTGAAGAGGTGTTTTGATAAGCACAAAGCTGGGACAAAAGAATTTGAAGTAGGAGATTTGGTTCTTAAGTGGGATCACCCTCATGATGAGAAGGGAAAGCACATGAAATTTCAATAGTTATGGGTAGGCCCTTTCCAGATTGTGGCAAATATTGGCCCCTCAACCTATAAGTTGCAGGATTTGCAGGGATGGGAGGAGAACTTACTAGTAAATGGTTTAGTTCTTAAAACTTATTTTTCTTGATTTTGTTTTATTTTGTTCTTCTTTGTACATAAATAATTGACTTGTTTTTCCATTTTGATTTGTTCTTTTCCTGTTTGTTTAGTGTAGCTTTCTTCTGATTCCAATAAAGGAAGCCAAATTTTGGTTGCATTGAGAGCATCAGAACCCTTGATAAACTAAGATTCTTTGGGCATTGGACTGTGTCTTATTGTTTGGATCTGATGGAACTTCTTCTAGTAAGTAGTTTTCCTAAGTGTCTATGAACACATTGAGGTCCAACGTAATCCATGAAATAACGCAGAATCAAAAGTTCGGAATACTATTTCGAGGCTCCATCCATTTCACATCTAAAACGTCCTAGGGGGTGACAGCAAAAGACCCATGGAAAGGGGAGCAGGGTAAACAGTATATTATAACTAAATGATCCCATTCCAAAAAAATAGAAAGCTAAAAGGATAATAAGAGTCAAAACTCCTAAGAAAGCAATATTCATTAAAACAAAGTATTGAATTATATGAGTACAGATTGCCAAAAGTTCTTCTCTGTCCGTGAGCTGAAAATTAAATGCATCTCTCACACAAAAGGACACTATGGATAGAAGAGCTTGAATAAAATTCAAAAGAAAAGGCATGAGGAGGACTCAAAAGGACATAAAGTCCAAAAATGAAAAATGCTAGGTGGCATGGGAATGGGGAACAAATGAATATTTATGTTTACCATATGTTACAATCATGTGGCATCTAAGCTGGAAGCTATCTAAAGACAAATTTAAAATGAAATCTTCCTACTCAGCCTCATAAGAGTTATCCGGACTTTGAATATTTTGGTGTTCCCTTTTCCAAAAATGGACCATCGACATTATGGGAATCCAAACATCTAGAAGAATTCAGCATCTCAGTTTTATTGCTAAATAGTCTATTGCTTAAGGAGGAGTTTATTCAAAGATATGGGTTCACCAGTAAGCCGCCAATTGTTGCAGCTGCAACTTTTCCCAAATTTCTTAAATTTTGGACCCTCCTTTTTTATTTTGTTGAAGGCCATTTGTTCCTACTCCACTACATGTTTGGATTGTTTGAGGCCAGTTTTTATTGCTATTCGGGATTTCGTTTGGGTCTGTGCATGTTGTGGACTATAAGGCTCAGCCAATTTTACAATGTTTTATCTTTGAAGTTTAAAGTGGGTTTTTCAGTTGTCATTCTTTCGGAAGTCAGTTAGACATGGTGCCGATAATTAAAGTCTTTCGCTGAACCTGGGTTCTATTTTGAAAAAGACCTTGCTTTGCGTTTTTTTCGAAAAGTGTTTTGACTTGGATCGGAGGTCGAAGGCTGATTGAGATCCGCCGTTACGGCCCAAAAATAGGCTAACTACCCATCGACTATTTGTCTTTTCACCGATGTCTTGTTCTTTGTTTCTCCGATGTTGACTAGTCTGCGGATTTTTCTTGACCTTTTAACTTTCGTCGTTGCGGCTGTGTAGCTCATTAACTATCCGATGACTAGAGAGGATCCGACCCCCGATGTTTTATCGTGCCAATCTTGGTTCGTGTGCTGGAACCCCTAGATTGTATGTTACTCGCCGTGGCGATTGCGTAGCCCGCTAATGAACCAATGTCAAGTGTTCTGATCCGTCGATGGGGGTTTTTATATGCATGTTTCTTAATCATTTTCCCACCGATTGTTATGAGATCGTATTTGTTTCGTAAGAGACCTGTGTGCCTTGTTTTGGGTTGAAATTTGCACATAAGAACCTGTGCATCACATTGTGACCACTCCTCGCATTCTTCATCAATCTGCGTCTTAGATAGGCACTTGCATATCATACTTAAAGTCAAAAATACAAAAATATACACGGTGGACTGGGCCGCAACCGGTAAAACCCTTTGTTTTTGTTACTTGACCTATGGTAGCCGGACCATAAACCGGATGGATTCCCTATACCAAATAGTCATGGGCTAGTTGGGAACGTTGACTGGGGAGAATCCCTTGCTGTTGTTTCCTGCGATTTCCAGGCCTCAAAAGTTTGCAAACTAAGGAAATCAATGTATGGACTTAAACAAGCCCCAAGGTTATGGTACTCCAAAATGGATGCCTTACTCATGTCACAGAATTTTGAAAGATGAAAATCAGATTGCAATGTTTACATGTAGAAGAAAGAGGGATTCTTGCTATTGGTTGTGCTTTATGTGGATGACTTGCTCATTACTAGCAACTTCGTTGTTGGATTGAGAAGGATCAAGTCAGCTCTGAACAAATCATTCGCTATGACTAATCTAGGATTGTTAATACAGTTCATTGGTATCAAAGTAATTCAAAAGAATTTAGGAATCATGATCTCACAGTCAAGTTACTCATTAGACATGCTCAAAATATTCCACATGTAATATTGCAAAGCATTCCCTTGTCTTTTCCTATCTGGAATCAGGATAGAAGAAGTTGGATTTACACCTTTGGTAGACACCACTCTTTACAAACATCTCATTGGGAGCCTTCTATATCTCACACATTCGATACTAGACATATCCTATGATGTGATTGTTGTTGCTAGGTACATGCAGGAGCCACATGAGCTACATTGGAAGGAAACAAAGAAAATATTGCACTATGTGCAAGGTACTAGATATTATGGGATTCATTATGCAATTGGTGCACAACTTGATCTCGTAGGCTTCATAGATTCATACTGGGCAAGCGATGGGAATGATAGGAAATCCACTTCAGGATTTGTGTTTATGATTGGATATGAGCCAATTTGTTGGTCGAGCAAGAAGCAAGAAGCAATAACACTCTCTTTAGCAGAGGCAGAGTATTGGGGAGCTGTGAATGTGTTTATTCAGGTAGTTTGGCTACATGGCATCTTGACAGAGTTTTGGATTCACACTTCACCTTCAGGGGAAATTTATTGTGACAACTAGAGCACCATAAAAATTTCCAGTGATCCATTTCAGAAGCAAAGAACAAAGCACATTGAGGTTCACATGCATTATATTTGGGAACTAGTGCATGCCAAAACTATCACAGTTCATTACTGTCCTACAGAGGATCATATTGCATACATATTCACCAAGTCCTTCATTGGAAAGAGATTTTCCTTTCTCGGGTCTCTTTTAGGTGGAAAGGCTTGATTCGTTGTTCTTGTTCCTACTTATTTTGAGGGGGAGGGTGGGTTCCCATGAGGTTCCCCCCCATTTCCTCGGTTTATTATGAAACATGTTTTTTTATTTCCTTCAAATTTGTATATGGGTGACTTTTGGCCTTATTGCCAGGGCCTACAGTTGTCCAAGTTAGGGCTGTTAGGATTTATAATCCTCCCCTGCCCAAACATGTCTATTAGCTTATATTTTCCTAACATAGGAGTAATTTAGTTATTATTGGGTCCACTAGTACCATTGGGTCCACTTGGTCCAATGGGACCACATGTACTAGTCACTAGAGTGTGGGGAAAACATATAGAGGCTAACTAAAACTGATTGCACATTCATGCATCGATTTATGCACCTCCTAGACCAATCCCTACAATTTTGGAGCCACTGGGAGTGTCGACACCAGCCTCCTTTAGTTGTTGGAAGTTGGTGACTAGTCAAGCTTAGTTATACTTTAGTTACATTCAGTTAGATTTCGTCCAATTCAGTTAGTGCCAGTCTTGCATGGATGCATGTGGGAAGGATCGTATCCTCACCTACTTCTCACCTACCACATCAGTTAGACTAGTTTAAATGATTATAACTAATTGAGAGACTAAATTAGAGAATTGGAGTTGATCTAGTGAACTTCGATAATGATTTTGAAACTTCTAGTTAGCCATGCATTTAGATTGATTTGGTGATTCGAATCCTATCCACATGATTCAAATTCTCCTTTATGTAACACTGTTGTATACTGCTGGGATTAATGAAATTTTATACTGTAATTATACTGAGCAATACTTGTCTATTTCCTATGAGATTTGTTTTATTCAATGGGTATTATTCACTCATTTTACACTGCATAATAATTAAAATCTAATGGCACTCATTTCCTGAAGATCAATGACACATTAATTCTAATACTTCTCTGGTGAATTCATTGTAGTCCTTATTATCCTTTATCACACGAAACTGTGATTGTTACTTCATGTTCTAGAAATTATTTGATTACCTATGTGATACATGCTGCAAATTGGTGGCATAAACTCTAAATAATGTGATCTTTCTCTCCACATCCATTCACTTCCATCAGTACATAAAATTTGATGCAACATACTCTCCATGTGGTGTGATAACACAACAATTTGGAAACATCTTCGAAGACATTACTTTTTTGGAGTAATCTCCTTTATAATGATCCATCGAAAATGACACATATCTTTAAGGTTTTTGGGATTTGAATTTTTCACTGATCCCGAAATACTAATAGAAAAACTAATATTGTTATGATGAAACAATAATGTGGTAGCGATCTCTGATTTCATGGAAACTTTCAAATTCTACTCTTTGTAATGTGGTTTATTTGTATTTGCTAGCCGAGATATGATGATATAATAGTTGAATAATCTAATTTATTTTTGCAATGAGTTGGTGGTAAAACTCATGTGATTTGATAGATTTGTTTGATATTTGACGTGGCAACTTAATGGTCAGCTAGTAAACTTAGTTCTCCCTTAAATGCAACTATTTACCTTTAACTGATATGCTATCTCTTCTCCTTATTTGTTGCCGAATTTATTAATGATTTAATGTCAAATCTCATCCATTTCCTTTTCAAATCCAATATTTTAATGTTGACCAATGACTCTGAGGAATTTGGATTTATATTTGTTCTTCATACAATTTTTTTTATGTTTTTGGTTTTTAAATCCCCATCAAAGAACGTTCTATCTAAAATCATAAACTTCAACAATGAAGTTTTGATGAAAAATCAACTCTTTAATAATGAAGCTTTAATTTATTTAAACTAATCTCTTAGAATGAAGTTTTAAGTTAAAAACTATCTTTAACCCTTCTTAACAACTATATTGCATGTTGAATATTAAACTACTCTTCAAAATATCAACAAACAATTCTTGCAATACATCATTTTCAACTTATAAGCTAATAAATACCTAAAATATCAATTTTCAAGATTTGAAATAAAATGAAACTTCAATCTCATAATCCAATTCTATTTGTAAATTCCCCCTGTAAATTTAGGCCGATAGACGTATATATCTTAGGATTTTGGGGTGGACTACCATCTATGCTTTTTCATTTATGGACAAGAATGAGACAAGTGTACTATCAAGATTTATCCTATGGGGTCATCCAAAATTCATTATTAATAATTTTGAAAAGATAAAAATAGCTTAGTTAACATCTAATAAGTACATTTCATGATAGTTGGAAAAACATTAAACTTCAACTTCAACTATTCGATTATTATATACAACTGTGAGCTTAACTCCATTAAGCGTACAACTATTAGCTTAACTTCAACTCCAATCGTCATAGTATCTAATTAGCTTTTAACTTAACTATTAGATACAACTATTAGCTTAACTCAATTATTTTATAGCTATTAACTTAACTTCAGCCCTAATCATGGTTATATTGGATAACTATTAGTTTAACTAATGTGCACAAGCTTTAGTCAAACTGCATTTTACATCTAGGAGTTGAAGTAATGTGTAGTTCATGTGACAGTCTAAATCCCAATAAACTCCTCTGATCTCCTAATAAATTATTTTGAGCTCATGTGACAACTATATGTTACAGATAAATATCATCATCATCATGTGATGAGGTCCCAAACATCAATTGTTTCCCTAAATCCCAAGTTGTGAAGTGAAAGTACTAGCCTTGACTTCAGTCTTGCATATAAAAGTCAAGCACCGCTTCTTCCCTTAAGGAAAGAAGTGTTACCTTCTTTAGTAATGATCACTATATCTTGACAGTAGGTGATGCTACCACTTTTCTCCCTTGTTCAATGAGCAGTTCTGCCCTATCATCGTTCTGTCATAGAGGAACAGAAGAGATGCCAAGTGAAAAAGAGAAGATTCCACGAAGCTTCTCGAAGTAAGGCTTCGTGGCACCCTTGTCCCTACTCCTTAGAACCACTTGGACATGAGATCCATCCTTCTGGGATCTCCCTTCCACCTCACCCACCATTTACTCAACAATCCCTATCCTCCTAAGGCCTATAAAATTAGGCTCATGCCCCATGGTTGAGATAGAGAAAATTTATGTTGTTGCATTGAGATTCTGGCCAAATCAGTAGGGTGAGCATAGAAGGAGCAAGTTGGAGCTTTTGGGGACAAGGCATTGGCATGTGAAGGGGCATCACAACAATAAGGAGAAGGTTGTAATATTTCTTCTTCATATTTAATGCAAAGTTGGTTCCTTTCTCGTAAAGTATGTTGTGTTATAATCATGTATTTTACTGTGGGATTCCTTAGTCACTGACATAGAATTGTGGATTATATTCTAGTGATTTTAATCGTGTTTGCTCATTTCATGTGATTGTGTAGGTACGTTCATGAAGAGCCATCACCATAGGAAACTACTACACCACTCCATCAAAGGGATTCATTCCATATATCGAAAACTTCTAGGGGAAGTCTTCCATCTCTAATGTAACTCATTTGTTATAGATTTGAACCATTCAGACTAGAGGAACAACTCGTGTCCACAAGAGGTGCAATATTCCTAGCAACAAATCTAGCGACTCCGCTAGGGAAGAGATTTCAACACATCTCATCTTCCTTGCTATTCAAACTCTTGTCAAAAATCCAAACACAAATATTTCATTGATCAAATATGCTAGCTTATCTAGTGAGATCTTGGTTCGGTATAACCAGATCTGCTTAGATATGAGTCATTCTTTCTTTTTGAACTTCATATTCCTGTTAAATTCATGATTTGATGTCATTTCTACAGTGGCTTAGTTTCCATTTTTCGCCATTGGTTTCTTTTGACACTTACAGCAAGCACTGCCTATGCATAGTGGAGAATAAGCGATACCACCGCATGTGTGCAACACTCAGTAAGTGGTGCCACTGCTCTGTTACAGTGAACTAGAAGCACTGTTTAGACAAAACCCCTTTGTCACTAACTCTCTCAAGAAGTGGTTCTAGGTAGTTCTTCTACTTGCTTTTCATTTCAAAGCTTTTGTGTGTTTTTCTTTCTGTTCTGTGAGTGTTTGGAACTCTTTACAGAGATCTAAGTAGTTAGATTCAAAGTGTGGATGTGGTAAATGCTTGTTTTGTTAAATTCAAAATGCTAGGTTACATTCATCATTTTGATTGCTTGTATGTTTGGTTTTTATTTTTGAAAGAATTCTTGGAAGTTTAGTTCAATTAGATCTATTTTTACTGCTTGATCAAACTAAAAAGGAAGACTTGTTTTTTGGTTTTTGTTTTCATTCTTCGTTAAGTTTACAAAATACTTCTTCTTTCTTTTAAAAGAAAATGTTTTGTTGAGTTTCAATCATAATTTTTCTTAAAGACAAATTATTGGATCTCTGACTAGCCTCATAAGCTTTCAGATCTCCATATTATTCTTTCTTTTTACACTCTTGTCTCATCAAAAGAAAAAAATATCATAGTTTTAAGTTACATCTTTCCATTTTTTGAAGAAAATTGAAAAAGTACTTAGTGTGCCTTTGAGTATTTTTGTCTTTCTTTTTAAGAAAAGAGATATTGCCTCATTTGCTTTCTTTCAAAGATCACATTAGAAGTGCATTGCTTTTTTTTATTCTCAGAAATATTTCTTTAATTAGATTGTTTGGGAAAGTTTTGGTTTTGAAACAAAATTGAAAAGGAAATACTCTCTCCTTCCCGTAAGTAGGCATCCTTTGAATGGTAAAGTGAAAAAAATTGCATATCATAATTGCGTGGTTTTGCTTTTTCTGTCATCACTCCATGCATTCACCTAACCCCTCAACTTAAAATTAACGGTAGCTATTTTTTAAAAATCTTAGTAACTTGAGTGATATGTTAGAGACGTGTTTCGGCGTCGTGAAACATAGGAGCTGTCGTTTATTTCTTGCACTACAACCCAGGACCTGTGTGGTTCTTGCATGTACCATGAGTATATAGAAGGCCTTTCACATACCCTTGAGGTATATCCAAAGGTACTTCACATACTCGATTGTATATCGGAAGGTCCCTTGTGAACGGTTGTGCATTAGACAACACTACTACAGATTTGAATTCCCACGTACCTTGTGTATATCAGGAGGTCCTTCTAGGATTCCAAATATCATCTGAGAAAATCCCTTTTGGCCTTCTTGTTGGCGCAATACAGCGAGGACAACACTCGCGGAGATTGCTACGCACATGTCGTCCACGTAGTCGAGTATTCAGGTAAGGAATGATTGATCCTCCTCATCTCGTCTTACTGTTGGACCCTGCAGTATATAGTGAGTTGCAACAACTTGACAATCCTATTGAGGAACGAGCTCATATCACCCCTCTTATCACTTAATTTTGTCTGTGGCTTGTAGTTTGTGTAGGATAATTTTGTTTGATTTTTCTAGTTTTGAAACCCTAGGTTAGGTTTTAGTGACCATACAATCTGGATGAGTTTCAGTTGAGACGATCCAGAATAAACCAGGGCTTACCACCCAAATTTCCTCCTGTTACCAGGGAGAGTGTAATGGAAGCTACAGATCAAGGAGCTGCAACTGACTCCCATGTGGAAGGAAGCCCAGTTCTGGAAAGCAAAAAACAATTCAATGCTTACGTTAACCCCTTGGTCCAACATCCTCCTACGGCTGACACTTCCTTTTATTCCCTGATGGAAGATTGTACTGATAGTCCTGTTGAAACATAATATGGCCCTAATGCTCCTGTTTGGAGAACCTCTATGGGTCAAGCCCTTTCCGAATTTGGGGTTAACCCTCCACCAAGTGAAGATGAGTATAGAAGGATCCACACATCGCTTGATCGCGCTTGCAATTTTCAAGAGAGAGTGGAAAGAATCATTTCTACACCCATTCCACACAAAAAACCTATGTTGGCTCTTTTACCTAGTATCTCAGATCCTTGGTCTTCTACATATCGTTCACTTGCAGAGACTTTAGCTCTTATTGATGATCTTCCAGTTCATGGTGTGACTCCTCATAATCCAGGTCAAACCTCCAACCCTAATCCTACAGTTCTGAATCCTAGGTCTATTTCTATTTCTCCCATACCCTCTGTAGCTGGGGGGCAATCCTTAACCCAAATGGTATCAGTACATTAAAACGCTAGGAGGAAACCCCCAACGCAAGTTACGTTATCAGTTAGTGGAGTTGCTACTAGTACCAAATAGACCTCTGTTGTAGGACAACCCGCAATGGTTGTTCCTCCCACCAACACCAATATGGTAAACCCTGCAGTCAACCAACCTTCTTGGGGTTATGGTTACCTAGGGAATCAACTACATGTAGGAAATATGAAATATCAACCTACATCTACAGGAACTATGTATCCTAGAATCCCTTACCTTGGAAACACATTTACGTCGTGGGGGAAACCTAATTGGTCCTACATGCAAGTAATGGGAGGAATGCCTATAAATACTATCAGAGGTTTTGGAGGGCCACCTTATGGTGTACCATCCTTTGGAGGGCCACTAGGCAGAGGCCCACCTGGCGGAGGTCCACCTTATGGAGGACCACCATTAGGAGGACCACCACCTGGAGGCCCACCACCTAGAGGTCCATTTTCGAGAGGAATAGAACCCGGAGGCCCACCTTCGGGAGGTCCACCACTTGAGGTTCCACCTTCAGTGGGACCAACACCTAGGGGACCACCACCTAGAGGTCAACCACCACCCGGAGGCCCACCACCTCTAGGTGGCCCTCCTCCTGGAGGTCCACCCCCTTCGAGAGGATATTCAGGAGGATCTTCTGCCTATTGACCAACTCAAAAACCTGTTTATCAGTCAACTTATGGTCCTATTGGTGTGTCATTTGCCTATCGACCAGCTCAGCAACCTGTGTATCAGTCAAATTATGGTCCTATTGGTGTGCATATTCCTTATCAATACTACATGTACATCGAACCTAATTGACAACTTCCATTGTTGGAAACTTTGGACTTTCCCGATCTGTCCAAGTTGATTAATGATCCCATTCAGCACAACCCTTTGCGGCATGCTATTCCAGCCAAGTTACCATGAGACGTTCCAAAGTTTGATGGGAAGCAGGGAGACGATCCCAAAAATCATCTCATGATGTTCCATCTATGGTGTTCTTCCAACTCCTTGATGGATGTCTCTATCCACTTGAGACTCTTTCAACAAACTTTGACTAGTACGATCACAAAGTGGTACATTGAACTTCCACATCATTCGTTTGTGTATATTATCTCATTGGAAACCGTTTTTCTCACACACTTTTAACTGCCTATTCATTATAAAATGGGTACGGACCTCTTACCTTCACTCTCTCAAAACACTTCCAAACATATATCATACCATATTCATCAGTCGAGAAGGAGAAGATGACTCATTAAGGCTCCCATCCCAGACCAACTATTAGCTGATTGGTTCATGAAATCCTTGTTTCCTCGTATTTCCCAAGATGTGGCTATGGCTAGTGTTGTTACTGAAGAATAGGATATTAGTCTTGCTTAGTATCTGGACTTGGTATATTCCCAATCCAAAACTCTGTATGACCTAATCCCTCAAGCTCCTCATCCCAGCACGGACCCTGCCAAGCCACCCACAGAAACTCCTGTTGATGGGGGTGTCAGTTCAATCCATCCCTCCTCAGCATCCAATCCTACCAAACAATAGATTCCTTCTACTATTGCTCCTTCAACTCCTACGGTTTCCACCAAGGTGAATTCCATCCAAAGTACATGAACACTCGACAATAAGAAGAAAGGTAAAGGAAAAAATAAGAAACCTGGAAACCAACAAGAGAATCCCAAGGCTAGAACCACAAGGAATGATAATAAGGGAAAGAGAAAGGCTATGTACCCCTTCCTGTTATGTGGTGGTTATCACTTCACAAAGGAGTTCCCTCATCGTGAAGAAATTAGTAAATTTCTAAAGAGTAACCCCACATTGCCGATGCTTACCAATCCCTTCCCATCTCAACAACAATTGATAGATCACATGTCTAATCAAGGGACCTATAATTCTATGAAATAAATCAGAATGATGTCCTCGAAAACCATTAATTTGAATACTCGTAGTCAGTCATACAATAAACTAATAGAGAAGAAAGATGAAAATAATTCTTTCGAGAAAGTTCCTTCCACTAGTTCTCCTCCATATTCATCTAATGGCCCTATCACCATCGAGAAACCTAATCTTGATTTAATTTTACACCCGCCTAAGAGTACCCTCAATAAGATTGTTTTTAATCCCAATGCCCAAGCTGCAAAATTCTACAATGTCGTTGAAGATTTGGCTCAGGAACCCTATGCAATGTCTACCCTTGACGTACTCCAAAGCTATCCAATGTAGCATAAAATCCTGTTAACAGCTTTGGGGGCATTAGACCCAGATAACACCAACCTAATCCATTTCAATATGGAGAACTATAAATCCAGATTACCCCACCAACTTGCATTTCAAATTGCAACTAGATTAGTTGGAATAAAGGTCCATAGGACCATTCTGGATGAGGGAGCTTCAACTTCAGTTTTGTCTGTATCCTGATGTAGGTCCATTAGTTCTCCTGAACTCACAAAGTAACCTATGACCTTAAAAGATTTCGATGGATGAGGTTTCCAGCCTCATGGTCTGTTACCAGCCCTTTCAGTTGAGCTTGGGGGAAAGACTGTTTCCATTTAGGTGGAAGTAGTTGATGCCCCGTTGGATTACAATATTCTATTGGGGATAAATTGGTTCTCTGCTATGACTATCATCATTTCGACAGTCTTTTTAACTCTCCAATTTTCTCATTTAAGGAAGATTGTAACTATCGATCAACTTGACTTTTGTTCACCAGATGTTGCTATTCCCATCGCAAATAATATCCCTATGCTAGGTCAGCCCCCTCCTCCTTATCAGTCAATTGGGGTATATATGATGAAGGATTCAACCCTTATGGGAGTGTTTCCCTCATCCCCTCCTAGTACCGAAGTGGCGACCGTGAACATGATTTCCATGACTAGCTATAGTCCTAAAGGAAAAGAAGTTGTTGAGTCATCCTCTCTTAGCCCTTATGAATCACTTTATGATGTTGGTCAATATGCTTCCGATGTTCATTATGATTATCTTTATCTAGTGGCTTTGGATCCTTACCACCTGCCCTACTGGCTAGAACCCTCTCTTTCCACTCTATACTATCTCACACATACTATTCCATCGGACAAGTCCATCATGGAGATCATGAGTGCGAATGAACTTGTAAGGGAAGACCATCATTGTCGATCTTCTTTTCTTCCCAATGCCAGTTCAGTAGACTTTGACCTAGTATCTCTTATTAGTACTGATATTGTCAGCGATTCGAAAATGGATGTATTGTTGCAAGACACAGATTACGAAGGAAATATTGCAACGTCACTAAGACAACCCCGATTGACATATCAGTCAAGCCTGAAACTGTTGAGCATGTTCATGTAGGCCAAAACTTCTCAACAGAGGTAGCTGAAAGTTATAGATCCCTTTTCAAAGAATTTCGTGATATTTTTTCCTAGATGTATGAGGAGATTCCTGGGATCGATTCATCAATTGTTGTACACGATATTAGAACCTATCCAACAGAAAAACTTGTCCAACAAAAATTGCGTCAAGTCCATCCTATGAAGGATGCAACTATTAAATTTGAAGTGAAAAAACTTCTGAAAGTGAGCTTTACTTATCCCATACCCTTGATGGAATGGGTATCTAATATTGTCCCTTTGGCTAAGAAGTAGGGCACTATTATAGTCTTTATTGATTTTTGAAACTTAAATAAGGCTTGTCCTAAGGAAAATTTCCTCACTCCACACATCAATTAGATCATCAATAACCATGCTAGGAGCGTCATTTTTTCTTTTTAGGATGGCTTTTCTGGCTACAATCAGATTGAGATTCTTCCCATCGATCAACATAAAACAACATTCATTTTAATGTGGGGAACCTTCGCATATCAGAAGTTACCTTTTGGTCTAAAAAATGTCAGAGCTACATTCCAGCGAGCCTTGTCCTATGTTTTTCAAGATATCAAGCACATCATGGAGATGTACCTTAATGGTATCCCTGATCATTTATAGCAACGGGAGGACCATCCAGAGAACCTTAGAGACATTTTCCTTAGGTGTCGTCATTATAATATCCGGATTAACCCACACAAATGTGTCTTCTGTGTTGAGACTAGATGTCTTCTTGGCTTCGTGGTTTCCAAATATGGCATCTGGATTGATCCTTTGAAAATTGCTGCTCTCCTAGCCTTACCTACCCTAAAAAACATCACCGAGCTCCAAAGTTTGCAAGGGAAGGAAAACTTTCTTCGTCATTTTGTATTCAACTTCGTAGAGAAAACACATGGTTATATGTGTTTCCTGAAGAAGGACACTCCGTTCTTCTGGGATGACCAAGCCCAAAGAGATTTTGATAATCTAAAACACGCTCTGTCCCATTCACCATTGTTTCACCCCCCATATTATTCAAAAGAATTTATGTTGTATGTTGTTTCCTCCACTACTACCATTGGAATGGTTCTAGCATAGGAAAATCCCAACGGCCAAGAACACGTGATATATTACCTAAGTAAGACTCTCATTGACTCTGAAACCCCTTACTTATGTGTGGAGAAGTTAGCTCTGGCTACATTCATTGTTTTACAAAAGTTTCGTCATTACATTCTACTTTGTACCACAACTGTACTCGTAGATCAAAACCCTATGTACTAAACTCTGACTCGTCAGGTACTAGGGGGCAAGTATTCCCGTTGGATTGTTATCTTACAGGAATTTGATCTTGAGTTCACCAAGGCTACTTTGAAGAAATCCTTGGTTTTCACGGAATTCATGTGTGACCTTCCCTATGCTTTGACGGAAAATGAGCCCAATGATTCATTGTCGGATGAATTTTTGTACCTAATAAGCACAACTGATCCATGGTATGGATATTTGATCATCTATCTCTAGTCTCGGAGATTTTAGGGCGACATATCTCATGAGGATTGTCACTTTATCCATCACCATGCAAAGTAATATCTCATTTTGAATGATACATTGTACTTACATGGTATCGATTCCATCCTTTGATGGTGCCTTACACATTAAGAGGTTGAACAAGTTCTGAATGATTGCCACTCTAGAGCATGTGGAAGTCATATTTCTGGGATGGCTACAAGTTAGAAATTCCTTCACACTAGGTATTTATGGCATTTGATCTTTAAAGATTGTCATGAAGTGGTTAAGGAATTCCCACTTTGTCAACACTTTTATCCGAAAAAGCACACACATCCTGTTCCTTTACACCTCGTCATTACATTTGGCCCTTTTTCCAAGTGGGGTATTGATTTTATGCATTGTAAGCCTACCTCAGTCAGGGGGCATGGATACATCATCGTAGCCATCAATTACTTTACAAAAATGGGCTGAGGGAATGCCTACATATGTAGAGGATAGTAAGACTATTTCCCTCTTTTTTATTCAACCATGTGATAGTTAGGTTTGGAGTCCCACAAGCCATAGTCACTGACCACGGATCTCATTTATGAAATTAGATGATGGCTGAGTGGAGTGCTAAGCTGGGTTTTTGCAATGAAAACTCAACTCCGTATTACCCACAGGCTAATAGTCAGGTCGAGGCCATTAACAAGGTTTTGAAAACCATGTTGCGTAGGATGGTTGGAGATCACAAATCAAGCTAGAGCTTGATTCTCTTCTCCGCACTTTGGGTTTATAGGACTTTAGTAAAAATAGCAATTGGTTTCACACCCTTTCAGTTGATCTATGGACTAGAATTTTTCCTCCCTATCGAGTGTCAAATTCCGTCACTTAAACTTGCAGTAGAACTTCTCTTGAACACTTCCGTCGAGGAAGAGAGATTTTTGTACTTGACCAACCTTGATGAAAGTAGAAGAGATGCTGCCTTAGCTAACCAGGCACACAAAGAACATGTCAAGGCATAGTATGACAAGTCTATTCAACCTCGTGTTTTCAACGAAGGCGACCTAGTCCTGAATTATGATCAGAGACATGATAAACTAGGGAAGGGAAAGTTTGAATCTATGTGGTATGATCCCTTTGTCATTAGTAAGGTCTTAGAGAAAGGGGCTTACCCGCTCATAGACTATGACGGGATACCCTTTGGGAAACCTCGGAATGGGTTGTAGCTGAAGAGGTACTATGCTTAAGAAATTTATGTATGGTATCTTTTATATATGTATATTTGAATTTTAGTGTGTTTTGGCATTTTCAATATGGTTTTGAGTTTGATTTCCATACTGTTTATACCATGTTTTGGTTATGTAGATTGGATTGATTTCTATGGTTTCACTAATGGTGCATCCCGTTATACCTTGAACCTTGCTTCACTAGCTTAGGTGTTGTATTGCCCATCTCATGATTTAGTCAGTTCAAGAGTGGTTTGTATTGGTCCAGCTACCAACAACATCGCCAAGTATCAGACAATGATAGGTTTACTGACCGAGGCTACATCTCGGGGCATTCATGACTTGGTAGTATTTATGGACTCCCAGCTAGTGGTTTGTCATATAAACCATGTTTATACCATCAGGAACCCTACACTTCTCCTTCTCTTTCGAAGAGTGGGTCTGTTAGAAAGGTCATTCGATTTCATCACTTACAAGCATATCCCTAGGTCTGATAATATGATTGCTAATTCGTTAGCAAATTAAATTCTAGATTGGTACATTTCCCATTCATAACTTTTAAAAATAAAACTTGGTCCATTGTAAAGTAAAATAAACTGTAGAAGACACATAAAACTCATGTAAATACAATTTGTCCATTTGAAACAGATATAAACACCGGAACTAAGTCTATATATATATATAAAGTGTTTTTACAAAACTATGGTCACGAGACCTCATTTGAAGCACTCTGCCTTTCAGGTATACAAAATGATACAAAAATTCTGAAGCTAGCTAGCTTTCAGTGATACATCATGCATACCACCCTAATGATGGTCGTGGTAGCACATAATATCTCTTGCTACCCTATGTAGCAAGTGGCTGAAGTGGCCCGACACTCCTGTAGTATGTCTCTAAAACCTCTAAGGGAGGTCATCTACAGTAGCATCCAGGATATTCAAAAATAAATCTCCTGCTCGCCTATCCATTGGGGAAGATCCCCCAGGCCATGCATCTCCAACATCTGCATGAAATGATTAGGTCTTGTTATCATCCATAAAAATCATACAACATAAAAATATAAAAACATAATCAACATTTTGAGTCTTGCTTCTTACCGATGTCACCCCATTGAGTTTCAGGTGGTAGAGAAAGATCGAGATCTCCTCGAAAGTTGGTCCCTACATAGGCATAGTCCTCAATCATGAGGATATGATCGTTCAACCACCGAAAGAAATGAGCCGTGTATTTGACCTTGGACCCGCAACCTCCAGTGCAGCCCATGATATCCACCCACTGCAGCATGCAGGGGTATCTAGGTATGAACTCTGTGAAAACTACATGGGGCCTCAATACGGGTACCCTCTCAAAGAAGAAGCATTCCAGAATGGTCCCATAGCCGAACTGTTTTAATTCCCCTTGCCGACACTTGATCGGCTGATCCTTCAACACATGTAATAGTGCCTCTACCCAGTCGAATACTGTGGGCACCATGGGCTCTAAGGAATGTAGCATGTGAGCCTAGGAAACTTGGTGAGCACCTTGGCTCCAAACTACCCTCTGCATGGTAAATAGCACAGTACGAAGTGGAAAATCTCTCACTTCTTTGATTGGGATTTTCTTCCCTGACATCTTGGTTCATGGATTACAATGGTGGACTATCAACTCTTGTGTAGTAATATCTCCCCCTTAAGAGCCTGTCAGTGAAATAGGCGTTCCACTCCTAGACAATCCAGTGAGAAGGTATATGTCTTCCACCTCTACGGTGAGGATATGAAGCCCAACCTCGAAATGTTTTTGCTCTGGATTCCACATCTGCAACATGTGCTCTTGTAATTACACATGCGATACCATACTAAGAGCATGGAAAAATTTTAAGAGTCCAAAGCCTCCTAGAGAAGTAATGGAACCCGCATATATTACATGACCGGTATCATCATCTTCATGTTTCCTCTCCTTCCAAATCACCATGATGAGCAAAATAACCTGTCAAAAAACAATCAATGAGGCATTTAGACACTTGTTCAACCTTTAAAAATGATTAAAAACCTATATTTTTTTACAGGGCATGCATTTTTGGGGCACTACGGCCGGCACCGCTCCTATCCCCTTATGACAGAGCGGTGCCACTACCTGTGCAAGCCTGAAGACAGGTGGTTCTTATCGGGCACCGCTCTTCCCATTAAGGCTAGAAGCGTTACTTGGGATGTGTTTTTTAAGCTTGGCTTAAATCCCCAAATTTCAATAAAAAGACATGAAATTGGAAAATAGAGACCATAGAAATGAAGAGAAGGTTTCTAGCTCTCACCTAGATCCGACGGCTAAGAAAATGGATGAGAAAGAACTCCTAATTCTTCAATTGAAAATCTGCACACAACTCTCCCAAATGCTCTCCAAGAATTGGTAAATGGTAAATGACTTAGTTTTTACTATTTACTTTTCGTTTTTATAAAATATTTTTAGAGTTTTTATATCATTTTAATGTTTTTTAAATCATTTTCATTAAAATACCCTTTCTATAGTTGATAAAAGTCAAATTTAAAATATTTTTTGAGAACTAATGGCCTTTTAAAAGTTTTTGGAGGGGCAGAAATGAACAGTATTGTCTATGGGTAAGTTTGTTTTTGGTTTTTTCATACTTCTGCAAAATGGAAAGTCATCGAGCATTCATTTTGACACTTTGATCGTGCTCTTTAAACCTAGAATGTAATATCCGTAGCCGGATATTCTCAATGATTACTCAGTTGAATAATCAACCAATGGAAAATAATTCCGTATTGGAAATATAAAATAAATATTGAAGATGAATGATGATAAAAGATTACAAAGTGAGTGCCATATATATATTAATTGTAAAGGCACTTTGGATACCATCCATGAAAGGATGCGTCATTTTAGAATAGTTTATTAATAACCATTTATTAATTATTAATTATTAATATCAATATATATTAATATTGATATTTAATATATTTAATATATATATATATATATATATATTGTTTGTTTGTTTGTTTGTTTGTTGTTATTATTTAAGTTTGTTACATTGCCTTCCGGTTCATGATGCTTTGTCCTAAGAGCATATTTTATAAAACTAGTTTATAATTTAAATATTGTAAGTAAAACCATAGGCTATTTCACTTTGTTTCTTAACTTTTCTCCTTTTATTTCTTTGTTGATAATTTTTTTTTCTTCATTTTCCCTCTTTTGTTGATAATTCTTTTTGTTTTTGTTTTTGTTTTTTTTATTCTTTATTTTTTCCTCTCGTTCTTGCTTCATATACAGAGTGGAATTAATACTTCTTCAATGAAATTCAAAGGCGAAAGGCCATTTTTTGGTCAAAAACCAATTTTTACCAGAGAAACTCTGGATATGGATGGCTAAAAGCCACTATGAGGTCAAAGACCTAAATTCAAGGGAACCTTGAACATTTTGGCCACGAGCCGGAGAATCAGTAGAAGCTCAAGGAAGGGATGGCTCTGATACCAATGTAATATCCATATCCAGATATTCTCATTGATTACTCAATTGAATAATCAACCAATGGAAAATAATTCCATATTGAAAATATAAAATAAATATTAAAGATGAATGATGATAAAAGATTACAAAGTGAGTGCCATATATATATTAATTGTAAAGGCACTTTGGATACCATCCATGAAATGATGCATCATTTTAGAATAGTTTACTAATAACCATTTATTAATTATTAATTATTAATATCAAAATATATTAATATTAATAATTAATATTGATATTTAATATATATATATATATATATATTGTTTGTTGTTATTATTTAATTTTGTTACATAGAATCAAAGTTTCGAGTCATTTTCGCTTCTTTTAAGACTCGTTAAATCCATTCATCGTGAAAAGAAACCCTAATGTAGTCTTCTTTAAACTCCTTTTGGGCTCCTTAAATGTGAAAAGATTGTCGAACGAACTTTTCTTTTTTATACTCGTAAAAGTACCTGAAGAGTCGTATTTTCGATGGTAGTTTATCTCTTTTTCAGTTCGGATTGACTAGTTACGAAGAAGGACCCTTTGGAGTATTCATCCATTTTCGTTCAGACTCTCTAAACATGAACGAAGCCGAGTTAACTTTCAATGGACTTGTTAAATTAAAAACTGAGAGACCCTCTTTTTGGGAACGAACCCCTCCTTTCTCAGGTTCATGAAATATATGAGAATGGACTTGTCTTTGGATGAGCTACAATGAGTGTTTGTTACCCTCTTTGAACTCGTAAAAACAAAAAGAGGCACTTCTCAATCATGATGGAGAAATTAAGGGAAGGGAATCAATTGATTTTGCAAATAAAATGGCAGTTTGTCGTCACCTTTGAACATGGCACTTGTCTGCATTTCATTCAGTTAATTGGGTATTCAGATGACTTCCAAGTCGATCCACTTTCATGAGTCATGTCTCTCCTTTGAGTCTTTCAAATAATGCATTGTTTGCCTCTACATTATGTCCTGGTATCCATTTGGTTTAGTCAATGATGCCAAGTCTTTTGACATGCCGCCCGATGTTCAAAAGGAAGTTGAAAGTTCACCTCTATAATCAAAACAACCTTTGTCTTAGTCCTATGGTTACACCATCTACAACATTCCAGAACTTTGTTCCGAGTTTCATGTCGTCGATGTGGGATTCATCATGGCCCTCCTTCGACGAGACTATTCCTATCGACATCAGCTCATAATCCAGGAATTAGTCTTAGAAACAAGTTTAATACCTTGAAATATGTATTCCTTAATGACAAATTCTCTTGCTCTCGACATAGGTTCACATCATTGACCTTTGATCAATAGAATCGACTGAGTGTTCAACATCAAATCATCTATTCACACTCAGGAGATTGTACTAGGGTTCGTTGGGAATGATTGACATCAATGGTGGTTTCCCGTGCACTTGTTAATGGTTCACATCATTGACCGGTATTCAAGTGGTTTCTATCATGTTTGACATCAAATCATTGTAATCACATGGATAGAATTGTACTTTGTGGAAGACGAGACGAAGACCCTGGGTATCTATTAAAAGCACTCATTGCTTTCCCCAGGTTTCATTGGAGTATATTGTACAAGTCCTAACATGGATCCATATTTGTATGGTCGTGGTTGTGCTCGAATTTGTGTTCATTTTGACATGGATCTACACTGTATTCTAGTAACCATGGTTGTTAATCTCTCTCATGGATCTTCCTTGTATTGGTCTGTAGCCATGCTGAGGAGACATTTTGTTCATGAGTCAAAAGTATTGATGTATTGCAGATTCCTAGTTGATGATGGTCTCCGATCAAGCAAATTCCTACCTTGAAGTGATAAGTTGCTCTTTCAAAGCTCTCTCCTATTGTATCCCTCTAGCCTCATGCTTTGGGGGGAATTATTCTACACATAAATCTCATCATCATCATGTGATGAGGTCCCAAACATCAATTGTTGCCCTAAATCCCAAGTTATGAAGTGAAAGTACTGGCCCTGACTTCAGTATTGCATATAAAATTCAAGCAGCACTTCTTCCATTAAGGAAAGAAGCGTTTTCTTATTCAGTAACACTCATTGTATCTTGATAGTAGGAAGTTCCACCGATTTTTTCCCTTGTTGAATGAGTAGTTCTACCCTGTCACTGCTCTGTCATAGAGGAGGAGAAGTGGTGCTCGACGTAAAAAGTGAAAAAGAGAAGATTCCACGAAGCTTCTCGAAGGAATGATTCGTGGCACCCTCATCCCTACTCCTTAGGACCACTTGGAATTGAGATCCATCCTTTTGGGATCTCTCTTCCACCTCACCCACCATTTACGCAACCATCCCTATCCTCCCAAGGCCTATAAAATCAGGCTCATACCCTATGGTTGAGAGAGAGCAAAGTTATGCTGTTGCATTGAGGTTCGGGCCAAATCATCAGTAGGGTGAGCATAGAAGGAGTGAGTTAGAGATTTTAGGGACAAGGCATTGGCATGTGAAGGAGCATCACAACACTAACGCGAAGTTTGTAAGATTTCTTCTTCATCTTTAATGCAAAGTTGGTTCCTTTCCAGTAAAGTATGTTGTGTTATAATCATGTATTTTACTGTTGGATTCCTTAGTCACTGACATAGAATTCTGGATTATATTCTGGTGCTTTTGATCTTATTTTCTCATTTCATGTGATTGTGCAAGTACGCCTATGAGGAACCATCACCCTAGGAAACAACTACACCACTCCATCAAAGGGACTCATTCCATAACTCCACAACTTCTAGGGGAATTCACTACAACAAAAACTGGATTTAGCGCCGGATTTTAGTGTAATTTTTTCCCAATTGTGGTGAACAATCCGGCGCTAAACCTGGCGCTATTGTACATTTTCGTAAAACGCCGTCTATTGCATCTTTTTTTCCGTCCTTTTTAACATCCATTTTTGTGTCCATTTAAACGCCCAATTTTGTGCATCTAATGTTATGCCTTTATTTGCGCCCAATTTTTCAACTTCTATTACATCTTTTTTTGCGTCCTTTGTTACATCTTTGTTTGCACCCAGTTTCACGCTCATTTTTGCATCCAATGTTGCGTCTTATTTTGCTCCTAGTG
>LPNX010781644.1:22615-72681 GCA_001517045.1 Pseudotsuga menziesii | reverse complement strand
TCTTATTTGTTTCTACTAAAGTAAAAGAAGCATAAGCCCTATATTAAACTCATCACAACTATGAGAATTTAGGAATGGTTTTATTAAATCTTTTATAGTGCATAATTCAGTTTTTTTAACAAATGATTCCTTACTTAGATAAACCAAAACTTCTATAACCACCATCATCATCATAATTCTACTTTTAATTAAATTTTAAACTTCTACAAATAAATAAATAAATTTATTTATTTTTCATAACTAAAATATTACATAAACTGTTTTTATTATTACCTACTAAATGACATCACATTTCTTGATAAGCTTAATTATCTAAAAAAAATAACAAAGTGAAATAAAATAATATCTCAAAAATAACAAAGTAAAGTTAAAGAATAATAAAAACTATATATCTAAGGCAACTTTTAATAAAATTCAAGTCTATCCAAAAAATATCTTAACATTACACCCATTGAGTATCTCTAATCAACTTTGTAAACCATCCAATTAATATACTTAATAAAATTCAAGTCTATCCAAAGAATATCTTAACATTGCACCCATTCAGTATCTCTAATCAACTTTGTAAAACATCCAATTAATATACTTAATAGCTTTAATTAAATAATATTAAATAAAAAATCATTTTTAAAACCAAAAAAAATATTCCATTTTAAAATTTTAATCTCTAATGCATTTGGATCTCCACTTCTTTTTCATATACCACTTCTTTCTTTCTTTTTCTTATGGCACTTCTTTCTTTCTTTTGAGACGAACCCATTCAGTATCTCTAATCAACTTTGTAAACCATCCCATTAATATACTTAATAGCTTTAATTAAATAATATTAAATGAAAAATCAATTTTAAAACCAAAAAAATATTCCATTTAAAAATTTTAATCTCTAATGCATTTTTCATATGCCACTTCTTTTTCATATGCCACTTCTTTCTTTCACTTCTTTCTTTCTTTTTCTTATGGCACTTCTTTCTTTCTTTTGAGACGAATCCAGGCTGTTTTTACTACTTGTTTAAGCTTCTTATCAAGTCCAAAATAAAATACAATATGTAAGCTTCTTATCAAGTCCAAATAAAATACAATATGTAAAAGATTGTAAAAATCCGAGGCAGCATTTAACAAAATCGAAACAGGAGTGGAGTTAGAACAGATTAAAGTTTGAAAATGTAAAGGATTATAAAACTGAAGGCAAAATACATGAAGGGAGGCAGAATTTCCAGCAGTGACTTCATGGCAACAGGCCATGTCAAAATAAAGTAATTGGACTAGCTTGCTGCATGTTATTTAATGTGGTAACAACAGGTAACAACAAGTTTGATATTTGTTAGATAAGAAGCTGCTTTATATCTAAATTGCATGTTATTTAATGTGATAACTAAAGGTAACAACAACTTTGATATTTGTTAGATAAAAAGCTGCTTTATATCTAAATTGTATCAAGTTTGTTGCAGCTCTAGACTATAAAAAGTTAAATATTACTCACCTCACCTCGATTTAGTGTGACCTCTATTTCGACAAAATTTCTGTAGCCCACGGGGTTTAACAAAGTGACTTTGCATTTTCCAAATGGAGCTATGCTTTTCCCTTTTCTCTGCTTTAACTTCACAAAACCTAATTCCTTCCCGCTCGTATAAATACTCCACAATGCAACATTTTCGGTCTTATACTCTGAATTTCAGAAATTCCTTAAATGGAACAAGCAAAACATTTCTTCCAAGCGATCCATTAAAAAACCCTAATATATCGACACCATTATATATATACAAAAAGCACGAATTCAAACATTCTGGCAAAAATTACAAGATCTTGACCTGAGTTTATTAATGATGGGTTTCGTGTGATGTATTACAAGATTTCTATACAAGATGGAAACAGAGTCAGATTTAAAGATTCTTTCTGTAAGACCACACAGTTTTGGGGGTATGGTACAGTACAACCTCAGCTAATTCACCCTGGAAAAGGGAGGGGGTATGGTACAGTACAACCTCAGCTAATTCACCCTGGAAAAGGGAGGATGGAGCCATGGCCATGATCATGCAGTGTGAGAATAGTAGTAGCATCGGCCTCTGGTGGGAGAGAAATACTGTTGCGCTGTGAAGGAAGAGGGGAAGTTCGGCAGATGCGGCATGTTGGGTGCAGGCGAAGCCATTCATCAATGCAATCCTTGTGAAACATGTGACCGCAATCAGGGATAACCCTCACAACCTCCGATTCCTCATAATCGTTCAGGCAAATCGAGCAACACTTCTTGTCCTCCGCTTCTTCTAATTCAGTTCGCTCTGCAGAAGTGAACGACCGGGAATCTTTCTCGGAGTATGGCATCTTGGGGAATGAATTCAAGGTCTCGTCATCGATCCCAATTTCCACCCCGTGGTTATCCAAATGGGCGGTATTAAGGGGCGCGCGATCGTTAGCCACGCCCGGTGAAGCTGCAAATAAAGGAACTCCGCAGCTTGCGCGAACGAAGATATATGAAAGTAAGAATAGGATGATTACCATCATCATAGTTACCAAGGCCAGCGCTATTGTATAATTCATTGCTAGCTATCTATGTCGTGCATCGGTTGTCAGACTGACTGGATATTAGGCCGCCGGCGATTCAGGCGATTCGCTTCCCTTAGTCATGAAATGGTGGAATGAAGGATTTCTGGGGTGCAATGCAATAAAAGTCACCTGAATCGATTGTTGGGGTCTGAGACCATGATGACGGATATTGGTAATTCTGGTTTAATGGTATCATGTGAAGGTACTTTTAGTTGACCTGGGAGATGGGCCACATTGTATTCAGCCTGCAAACAGTAATAGCAAATATGGTCGTCTACGTATGCATTGCGTGCAATCTATGTAGGTATTGGACTTGTTCAAAACAAACACGTCTCTGTTACAGTAGAGCAACTCATCTCAACGCGTTTTTTACTGTTAGCAAATTTTATTAAAAGAGATAGGGTTTTATCCTAGATTCAAAGGAAATCCTAGAATCCTAGATTCATGGGTTTTATAGAAATGCTTTTATGAAGTAGTATACAGTGTATACTTACAAATTACCAGTAAAGTGTGTGGTAAATGTTAATAGACACAATCAAATAAAGGTTAAACTATATAATTTTATATTAGAATCGTTAGAGAAACAAATTATTTTAGGTTTTTCTAACCACCTTTTAACTAAACTTATTTAAATATTAATGAAGATACATTTAAGCATAACAAAATAGGACTACAATAAAATGAATGTGATTGTTGTACACTTGAGATTAATCTTGTTGATCTGCTCTATCAAGTTCAAAATTTAAGACTGTCGACATAATTAATATAGTGTGTAATGTATAAGATATAACTATCACAACTAATTCATCTAAATAATACCAATTAGTATAGTGTCTTTTTATCTTGTTGATCTGCTAGATCAAGTTCAAAATTTAAGACTATCAACATAATTAATATAGTGTGTAATGTATAAGATATAACTATCACAACTAATTCATCTAAATAATACCAATTATACTAATAATTTACCAATTAGTATAGCGTGTTTTGAAATAGTGTATACAGTAACCAAATCCTCATACTTAAAAAGGTTAAGTAGTTTTAGATACTTTCTAGGGTAGTTTTCTTTTTTAGGATAGTTATGTTTTTAGTATCTTGGGATGATTTGGGTTGGATGAGTTACCTATATGATTATGGTATTTTTTTTCTTTTTGAAATTTTGTAATTATGTACCACACAACTTTCTTATAATATACCGCTTTTTCTTATAATATAAAGTTGTTTTTTAGCTTTCAAAAAAATCATTTTAATAAAGAGGATTGATATAATAATAATAATATATTTTAAAGATTATATCAACTAAATTATCTAAATAATAAAGGTGATTGATATAATAATAATAATATATTTTTAAGGTCACATCATTTGAACTTGACTTAAATATATATTAAAGATGATTGATATAACAATAACAATAATAATAATAATAATAATATATTTTGAAGGTCACATAATTTGAACTTTATATATATATAGATATAATGGCAAGACCCACTCTTGAGTTATACAAAATAGAGAATAAACTTTCAAAGATTGATAAGTTTAATTAACTTTAAAAAGTGGAGAATGAATCATCCTATTAGTCATCATGTAGAAGATTAGATTAGTAAACTAATGAACTAAATTATTCATTTCAATAATATTTTATTATGGCTCATATGGTTAGTAAGGTAAATACTCTTGAGATTAACTATGGATGATTCTTGTTAACATTGTTTGACTATAGTTGTGCATGGTTGACTATGGTTAATCTTAGCTAACTAAGGTTGATTTTATTTGAACATGTTTGGCTATAGTAGACACTGAGTAATGATTGGCTTTCTTTAGCCATGGTTGACTATGGGTGACCAAATTTGATCATAGTTGGCTTTGATTGAGCATTGAATATGGTTGATTGTGGTTAACTATGGTGGAGCATGTTTGAATTCGGTTGACAATGCTTAACTATGGTAGACTTTGGTTGGAGGTGTTTAATAATGATTACCTATGCTTAACTATAGTTAACCATGTTTGGAAATTGTTTAACTATGACTAACTATCATGACAATAGTTGACAATGTTGCACTGCCTTTCACTATTTTTTTACCCTGGTTGAAGTTGTTTAACAATGTATAACTATTAGTGACCATTTTTATTATGGTTGACCATGCTTGTACAAGGTTGATTATGGTTGACAGTCGTTGAATATGGTTTACCATGTTTAACTATTGTGAATTATGGTTGAGCATGTGTTCACAATCCTTTAGTAAGCTTGACATTGTTCACCATGTTTGGTTATGGTTAAATTTTGCCAAGCATGTTTAATAGTGTTTGATTACCCTTGAGAGATCACCATGTTTGAATATTTGACTATGTGTGACCATGTTTTAGTGTTATTGGCTTTCATTTCCTATGATTGAATGTGGGTAACCATATAAGTCTATGATTCACCATGGATATCCATGGTTGGCTAATATTGATCATGGTTGATTATGTCTAACTATGGTATAAAGAGTCAGATTCAAAATAATGTTACATTTGATGTTATGGTTGACTTGATTATTATGTCACATTGTGAGATTAAGAGCATGAATTTGAATTTTATGTTATATTATATCATCATGAAGTTGTATTGAAAATGTTATGGCATTGTGATATTAAGAAGTTAAAAGAAAGTAATATTGTGACATAATAACTGACTGCAATATGATATCACATACTGACATGATGATGATGTATATAAATCCCTGGTGCCTTCTTGAGAATGTCGATCACTTCCAAAGAGCCAAGTTGATGTAGGTGGATATGAGTGGCTTCCTTCATCTTCCAGAAACTTAGAACAATTCTCCATCACTTTTTTTGTAGTTTTTCAAGTCTCGAACTTACAATGGTTGTTTAATCCCTAAATAAATTTGTTTTATGGTCCTATGGTGACCTGGGGTTACTCATGGTGTAGATTGACCGAAATTTTGATTTTCATCAAAATATTTGCAATGGGATATCATGTTCCCCAAATGAAGTTTGTATCTTAACAACTAGACTCCTTGGGACAACATTCATTTTTCCAATTCATCTTCTATGGTTGGGGTTTTGAATATTTAGGGATTTTTCCTCTTAGATTTTAGCACTTTATGTTAAATGCCATTTTTTCCCTTTTTAATGGTCTTCTTGTGAATAAGTGTAGCCAATGGGCACATCTATCATTAGGGATAGGATAACACCATTATAGCTAGGTTGTATTGTTTTGTAGTTTACATATATTTTCCATTCCATTCTTTAACAAAATTTGGGTTTTATTGTACTACTAGTATCTATACAATATATTTGTGCATGTGCCATTTTATATTTATGACTTCATTTTGTTGTCAAAATAATTCACATCTTAGGGTAAAATTTTTTAGGGTTACCATGAGTTATTTTTCAATCTTTTTTCCAAAAAATGATTAGCTCAATTTCTCATTCTTTCAAAAATTATTCTCCCAAATTCCATGGAATAATTTGTTTTTACTTTAAAAATCACCAAAACAACCTAAATACAATACAAAGTCCTTAGAAATTTGAATATTTTTATAAAATGTTCAGTAATCTTAATTAAATTATTAAATAAAAATATTCTTATCATTACTCACTAAATATCATGACATTTATGCATAAACCTAATAATCTCAAAATAAGAACTTCCCAGAAATTCAAATCCATCATAGCAACATGCTTAAAATGCTTAGTTAAATAGTCTTAAATAAAGAAATAAATAAAAACAAGAAACAAACACTACCCTCAAAATTAGATTGAAAATATTTACAATGACACACATATATATTACACAAGTTAGATAAATTAAAACTTTTAGTCAATCTATATTCTAATAAAGGGTTTCAACTTCCAAAAATATGCTAGTTTTAGACAAATCAAGATTGTTTTAAGACTTTTAAACTTAGAAAAAACTAGTTTTAAGTCTTTAATCTTAGAAAAAGCTAGTTTTAAGTCTTTACACTTAGAAAAAACTAGTTTTAAGTCTTTAATCTTAGAAAAAGCAAAATAAAGTACAAAATGTGGTCGCAGAGTTTCCAGCACAAATTAACATTTTCATTGGAAGAACTTGTAAGGACCAAGCGGTCCATGAACAAACCCTAATATATCCACACCATATTTTGTATATACAGAAATCACAAATTCAAACCTTCTGGCAAAGAATACAAGATGTCGATCTGAGTTTTATAAAGCGGTCCATGAACAAACCCTAATATATTTACACCATATTTTGTATATACAGAAATCACAAATTCAAACTTTCTGGCAAAGAATACAAGATGTCGATCTGAGTTTTATAAATGATGGGTTTGGTGTGAGGAATTACAAGGTATCTACATACCATGGAAACAGAAGCAGATTTAAAGATTCTTTCAGTAAAACAACAATATAGTTTTGGGGGTTATATGCAGGTAGAGTACAACCTCAGCGTAACCGTGGGAAAGGGCGCGGGATGGAGTGATGATCATGTACTGTGATAATAGTAGTTTCATGATCGGCTTGATCTGGTGGATTAAGAGAAACACTGTTGCGCTGTGAAGGAAGAGGGGAAGTTCGGCAGATGGGGCATGTTGCGTGCAGGCGAAGCCATTCATCGATGCAATCCTTGTGAAACATGTGACCGCAGTCAGGGATAACCCTAACAATCTCCGAATCCTCATAATCGTTCAGGCAAATCGAGCAACACTTCTTGTCCTCCGCTTCTTCTAATTCAGTTCCCTCTGCAGAAGTGAAGGACCGGGGATCTTTCTCCAAGTTATATGGCATCTTGGGGAATGAATCCAAGGTCTCCTCACTCATCCCACTTTCCATGTCCTCGTTACCCAAACGGTTGGTATTAAGGGGGCCGCGATCGTTAGGCACGCCCGGTGAAGCAATAAAAGGAAATCCGTAGCCTGCGCGAAAGAGGATATATGAAAGTAACAATAAGACCATTACCATCATCACAATTGCAGCCACCATCAGCACTGTGTTAGACATTGCTAGCTATGGCGTGTATCGGCTGTTAGACTGGATATCGCTAAGCAGGTATTCGGGCGATTCGCTTCCCTCAGTCAAAAAATGGTGGAATGAAGGATTTGTAGGGTTCAGTGCAATATGAGATTATGAGGCATTCTTGATGTTTGGTCCAGAGACCACGATGACAGCTGGTTGTTCTTGAATTTTATCCTGTGAAGGTATTTGTTAGTTGACCCGGGACATAAGGCGCCATTTAGGGCATCCTCGTCGATTTCATCCTTTCTCATCTTTCGTCATCCAGATTCCATATACATTTTTGTGCGGAAGAGGCGTATTTTACAGTTCAGTAGGGAATTTTGATAGATTTGGTGTTTTCTCATCTTTTATCTAGATTCTAGCTGAAAAGACTTATTTTACAGTCCAGTCTAAGGAGATGTGTAACTACTTTGTGCTCATCTTATGATAAAACATTCAGATTCCAGAAACTTTGTGTTGAAAAGACTCATTTTACAGTCCAGTAAAAAGAGATGTGTAACTACTTTGTGCTTATCCTATCATTTTATGACAAAACAGGTGTGTTTTTAAAAAAATAATAAAATATTATAAAAATTAACATGTCAGGTTCAAATTAGATTGAAACATTTACAACAATATATTTATAAAACTATACAAATTAGATAAATAAAAAAACTTTTTCAAAGTAGGAGTTTGCATTTCTAGAGATTCGATCCCTCTTAACCCTAAAGTTTACACTCTAAAAAAAGTTTACACTCCATAGATTTGATCCCTATAAGCTGTTGATAAAGCCTCTTTTAAGATGGATTTATGTTAATAATAACAATTCCATAATGATACCGATGAAAACATTTATCAACAACGACAAGAAGAAAGTGTAGTGCTGCAATGTATTCAGCTGCAGAGAGAAAAATATGTTCGTCTAACAGTAGATCAACTAATCTTGGACGCTTTCTTAACCGCAATAAATTCATGAACGATTTCATGTTCTCTAACCTTCACATTCAACCTGAATGCAGACTTCAAAAGAGATATGGTCAACAGATTCAAACTGAACTCAGAGTTCAAAAGATATATGGTCAGCGGATTCAAGCTGAATTCAGAGTTCAAAAGAGTTATGGTCAACGGATTCAAGCTGTTCAGGGTTCAAAAAAGATATGGTCAAGGGCTTTTCGTATCACATGCTTACGAAAACCTAGATTGGTGCGTTTACACGAAGGAGTATCTTGTGTTTTGGAATATTGTATAAGATATCACTATCACACCTATATGATAAATGTATGGGATGTTGGTATAAGTTGAGGCGAGCAATACTTGTTATGCTATGGAGCATTAAATGCGACGGCGGTCGCACTGTCCGCCATCGGATTGCTCTTTGGAACGAATCCGACAGCGGACAGCATAACAAGTATTGTTCGCCATAGGTTGATAGGTGTAATTTTTATTGATTATTTATTTCTGAAAGGTGGAGAATGAATCACTAGATTAATAATAATCGTGTGGAGGCTGAGTAGAGTAATGAATTAAAAGTTTGTAGATTGTGAAGATTTAACATTTCACCATATAACATAATATGAACATAGAACATAATAGAGAAGCTAATAGTTTGTGTATGGAGAACACAATATGGAATCTAAAAAACAAGGAGTGGAGTTGTAAGGCATTATTTATTTTAAAGAGTTTTGTGATTCCAATTTTTCTTTTGACGATCTCTATTATAGATATTTGATATGTAGTGAGCTTTCACATGATTTCGTACATAATTTTTTTAAAGTTAGGAAGGAGATTTATGTTCTTTTTATTTTTATTATAGAGGTTTGATATGTAGCAATTTTTTTTGGTGTTAGCTTTTATAAGATTTTATACATAATTTTTTTAAAGTTATGGAGGAGATTTATGTTATTTTTTTATTTCTATTATAAAGGTTTGCTTTGTACATAGTTTTTTTAAAGTTATGGAGGAGATTTATGTTACTTTTATTTTTATTATAGAAGTTTGATATGTAGTGTTCTTTTTGTGTTAGCTTCCAGGTGAATTCGTATATAAACTTTTTTTTTCTTAAGTTATGGAGGAGATTTATGTTATTTTTTTTTACCAAGTATTTTTTAGAAGGCATTATTATTCCTTGCAAGAAAGGAATTATGTAATCGCTATGGTTTTGACAACTGTGCAATGACAATTTCAAAATTTTAAGATATGGTAATGCCTATTTTATCCAAAGTTTTACCATGCAACCTCTTATTGTGAGAAATCACTTTTTCATTTTTGGTGGGTTGATCATGAATCATTTCTGACCTCCTTGTCGTCCTTGGGCCTGCTGTGACACTCAAAGCTCAGAGCTTGGTTATCTGCATTTTAGATCCTACATTTTCTAAGGTTTAAGGGGACAACACACTCTCTGACACTGTTCGGTTAACAACATGCTCCTCTCTGATAGCCTGATCGCCTTGACAGATATGACTGACATCTCCCTTTGATCTGAAAACATGCTCGCCCTAACAGATCTGACCGAGGTCACCACCTGTTGGCCTTTGTGGTCTTCCATGTGTATGTGGTCACCATCTCCATAGACATGCAAAGCAGGTTCGAAATCCTATTTCGAGTGGATTCAGATCCATGGAACTGCTATATCCATGCACACATTTTGATTCAAAAGTTGGGTTTTTGCACCTTGCAATCGCGTGGAAGCTACAATTAGAGGCTAGCACTCGATTTTTGTTCTTGGCAGTTGCACCAACCCTTCATTGCTTCAACATAGGTAATATTGATCCAGTTACTCATCATATCTATAGTTTCCATTATCGGTTACATATGCAACGTTTTCTCTATTATATTAGTTTGTGTATATTGTTTTTGTGCAGGTGTTGTTTATTCTGGAAGGATAGCCATCCACACTGCCATTTTTATTTACTTTGTTTACACTTTCGAAGCCGCGAGTTTCTTTGAGGTTATGCAAAGATCTGAGGTATTTCCATTGCCACTGGCATAGGTGGTAACTTGTACCATCATTACTTGCTGTCAACTCGTCAGAAGGATGGTGAGAAAGGGTACTACATCCCATAAGGAGGGTTGTTCGAATTTATTGTTTGTTCACATTATCTTTTCAAGATTATTGATTGTGTTGGCCTCTCCTTCATCTCCCAAACATCTTTTGGTTTCTACACAACTACGGTCGTGTTTTAATATCTGTTGGTTCAAAGGAATCTCAAAGAATTCCAGTAACCAAACACTTGCAATTTGAGTATTTTTCTTTCTTTCTTCCAATATTTCAAAGAACAATTGCGTTTGTTTTTTAACTTTCACATTTGTGGAAATTACAATTTGGCATTGACATAATTGAATTTTGATAAAGCAAATTGCCAACATTTTGTTAATAATGCTTAACTTGAAATGATCCAGTAATGTTGGAAGGAATTTAAACAAATTCACCCCATTAAGCTTGATTATCAACCCATTACGTTTGATTATTTGGACCGGTAATGCTAGAAAGAATTTAAACAACTTCACCCCATTATGCTTGATTACTGTCACGTCCCCTCCCATCTACTAGCCGAGAGAGAGGACGCGACTTCAACTGCTCTGTATATCAGACCGAGGATCTAGCCCCATGAACATAATAAAAGATGCATTGAAGATAAAATACATATGCAGATGTATAACATATGAAAATATGGCGGAATCAAATACATTTGAACACATTCAATATGTTCATAAGAATTCATTAAATTAAATATATTGCAGGAATTAAATTCAAGAGAGAACTTATCTTGAAAATGAGTTGTCCCGCAACTAGCTATGTCGCTGCAACATTCCACCCAACCATAGTCCAGTGTGCTCATCAATATCTCAACACCACCACCACCCCTGATTTGGGCATGATTTCCACAGGGAACTAGGGAACATCATGCTCAAACATAGCCAAATACAACCAAGGTTCAGCCAAACCAATCTACAATTGAGTTTATCGGGATATTAAGGCAGTGGAAAGGAAGAATTGCTAAGTTAGTGATCTCAACCATAGAGCTATGGACACCTATACAAGATCTATCTAGCTTTGCCTCCACAATACATACACACCCAACACAAGGAAGTATTTGCTTCACTGCTACACAATCCCTCAGGCCATACCTTCCCTTCAAGTGCTATTCAGGGTGTGCATAGAAGATTAGCGAGCTCCTCTTGATCTCTTTATGAGGTTTCTCTCTTCACTAGGTTTATCAAGCCAATTCTGGGCCTCTTCCACTGCTAAGTCTTTCAGACCAAAACAAGGATGCACACAACAACAAAATTCAAATGTTGGGTTTGTAGAAAAACGTTTGGCAACCAAAAACAAAATTACAAATGCGGAAATCAACCCTAGTTGAGAAATTTGATTTCACAAAACGTTTCTAGGCATTGTAGGGGAAAAAATGACCTCCCTAAACCCACAAATCGGGAAATCTCTCTTCCCATCCTCTAAGCAACAAAAAAACAGATTTTTGGGTATGCAAAAATGAGGAAAACAATTAAGACCATGAAGGAAAATGCACAACAAGCTTGAGCTGCGTGAGGAAAGGAAAAACATGGGTGAATAATGGAATAGGAAACCATTTCTTGGAGTTTTCTTACCCCATAAGTCAAAATTCGATTTCCCAAAAGTGATGGCTTTCCCGAATACGAAATTGACTGCCATACTCTTCCATTCCCAAGGCATTAACTACCTCAACCAATTTCTGGAAGAAATAAATGATTGGGTGCATAAAACAAAAAAGGTAGTTGAGAATTTTATAGATTCTCTCATTGAAATTTTGATTTACACTATTGGCTCGAGGGTTTGAATATTTTTTCTTCCTATTCCTTTTGAAATCATGCCCCTACCTCTTTGTTCCATTGACATAGCTAGTTGTGGGTATTTTTTATTAAATTGCATATTTACATGATTTCTCAATTTTTACTGTGCTTGGATAGCACGATAACCATAGGTATTGATTTTTTATTTTCGATACACAAAAAACGCTAAATCGACGATGAGGGCCTTGGCCTTTAGCTCCTCACTGGGTAATTATTATTGTTTTATATGCAAAGTAAATCCTCTTGATTTAGCTCTCATATATGTTAGTGATACCTCCAAATACAATCTAATTTGAAGGCCCAAGTGTGAACTTGAAATGCACTTGAAAACAAGCCTTGTAACTATAAAGCATGATATTATTCCAAGAGTTTGTATGTTAAGTCATCACCATGGTTAAGTGTTCAAGGGATATTGTTTTGGCTTTCAAACATCTACATAAATATTTAGAAGCTAAGTGAAGTCTCTCCACACAAAATTGGTATAACGATTAACCACCGAGTTTATCCATGTTAACCCACAGAATTGTGTGCCCTCAGGGTTGTCTTGATTCGATTTTGGTGGAATAAATTGCAACATAAAGCATAAAATCCAAAATAGAAACATAAAAAAACAAAGAATTCCCAACTGAGAATTCCTATTTAGGTAGCTCGCTTTCTTTCTTTTCTTTCGGTGTCATCAGACCAACTCGAACTTTGAAATTATTTGAGGACTTAAAGAGCCTATGGTATATATTTTGATTAATCACTTGCACTCTTCTTGTTCTGTTGTGCCTTTATTTCGGATTTATTGCTGCTCTATTCATCATTAGTTTTATATATTTGAAATAGGGAAAAAACCAGGAAAGAACACGCATCACATATTGTGCATAGAAATCAATGAAGAACAGGCATCACATATTGTGCATAGAAACCAATGACTCGCATTAAGAATAGGAGAAATGAAATTCTAAGAGTCTTCCTTCATTGCTGGTAAATATAAATCCTCGAGCAGCTCATCTTTGTTGTAGAAAAGATCCTACATCTCTCTTCGAAACTCCAAAAATCATCTTTGTTGTGGAAAAGAACCTACATCTCTCTTTGAAAATGTTAAAAAAATAGAGATAAGAATGAATGCATAGTTATAGTTATTATTCATTATAAATTATGTACCACACAAAAAAATAATCTATTGTTATTAAGCCCGAATCTATTGTTATTGTTCTCGCTCCACTGCTGGTGATATTTAAATTAATGTGATAAATTTGTACGGTATGTAAGAATTTTCCACTGATTTTCCCATCTTACTGGTAACTAATAGATGCAAACACTATTATCTGAATTTGCGGACATCAAAATAACCCACCAGTAATAAAACAAAACAAATAAATAAATAATAATTACATAATAAAAGATACAAGCTACTTTGTTCACAGGATAAGTCTGAAACATGAAAAAAGCAGCTTTGTTCATAAGATAAGTTTGGAACTTAACATTGGTTTAACATGAACAAGTTGTTTAATTATTTCTAATGGCAGGGAATAAGCAGCCTTGCTACTCATTAATCGCGTTTCTAGTATAGAGGTTTGATATGGAGCATTTAGCTTTTGCATGACTTCATACATATTTTTTTGGAGAAGATTTATGTTATTGAGTTGTTTAGGATGCTTGTTTTCTTAAATATGAAAAGTGGTTTTAGATGTAATAATCTTTTAATTTATTTTGGGTGTGATAGTGTAAGTGGTATAATGTTCATCTCATTATCCTTATATAGTTGTGTTTTTTTGTCCTTTTCATGGAACCTTTTTTTGTGGTTGTGAAGGATTCCTTGCGAAGGTAATATTGTTTTGATAAAAACATTATATTAATAAAAAAATATTTTTTTCTTATTTGGAAAAAAATAAATGAAGTAAAATATTAATATTTATAGTATTTGATTATGGTTTCCCAAGGTTGTTACTCATTATATTTTATTATCGTTAAGGTTGATTATATCATTATATTGTATTATGGTTAATGTTGTTTATCTTTGAATATGGTTAACTATATTCAACTATGGATGAATGTGGTTAACATTGGTTGACTAAAGTTGTGCAAGGTTTACTATGGTTAAGCTTGGTTAATTAAGGTTGAATTTCATAGAAAATGTTTGAATGTAGTTGACATCCACCAACTATGGTTGATTATGATTGGTTTTGATCAATCATGCTTGACTGTGAATGGTTAAATTTGACCATAGTTCATTTTGGTTGACTATGTTTGACCATTTATTATTATAGTTAACTATGTTTGGCTACTTAATTATGGTTGACCATTTTTAACTATGGTAGACTTTGGTTGTAGATGTTTAATTATGATTAACTATGTTTAGCTATAGGATGTGTGCAAGAAGATGATGCACCTTTTATATGCAATCCTAATTTTTGGAAACACGCTCGCGATACATAAAGATACAACGTGCTTATATTATGTAATGCCTGGTTTGGTTAATCTTGAGCTTGAGATGTCATATGACACGTAGGTTAGGCTAATAAAAATGTGCACGTGTTTTATAGTTACAAAACACACACACATTTTATAGTTACAAAATGGACACACGTTATGGAGAAGCAAAACATGCATGTGTTTTGGAGAAGAAAAATGTGCACGTGTTATGGAGAACCACAAAAAATGGTTTTGGTGCATGACTAGGGAAATGAATAAAAACAATAGTTTGCATCATCAATTTTTAGGACATATAGTAATATTTTAGCATAATCAAGAACAACATCTAAAAAAACCATGCCTAACCTCCCAAGAGCATAAATTTTCTGTGTGTTGAAACATGGACACCATTAGGAGGATTTAATAAGTATGGGTCATAGTACCATGACCATGCTTGGGGAAGAAAACTCAAGACTTATTCCCTAAATGTAGTTTTTACGGCTTGAGGTCCATGAACAAGGCATCAAACCTGCACATAGGACCTCCGTATGTGATATTTTACATCTAACAAAGATGATATGCAGTGCATTAGAATTCAATTAGCACTAGGAACATATCCATAGACATGGTTGAGGGAGGAAACCTAGTTCTTAGGCCCTAAAGAAATCCTATAGACATATAGGGCCAAGAACAAGACCTCGAACAAAAACACATGATATCTTAATGGCATACTCAACCTTTTAGTTGGGATATGACCATGATTAGGATTTGTTTAACATTATGTATGGAGGACAAGGTGCGAATCATGACTGGTACATAAATATTTAATGTTAGGTTGTAAACCAACTTTTAGTGCTCAAGGTTTATGAATAACCCCTTGAATCGCCATAGATGACCTCTCAAGTTGATAGTTTTGATTTGAATAGGGATATGGGAACCATTAGGGGTTTCTAAGTACCATGTATGTGTCTTGAGACCTTAGAAATAATAAGGAGAGGAAACCTAGCACTTATCCCCTAGAAGATGCTTCTAGGAATCTAGAACCAAGAATGATGGGTTGAACAACCTCAACAGATCCTTCCATGGTAGTATTTACCTTGAAATGGGAATAATATTGCCATTAGAACATTTTTAGCACTAAGTACAAATATTAGGCCCTTTTACATGTGTGGGGGGAAACACTTGGTCCTTAGGCCTTAAAGGAAGTTTATAACCATTTAGGACAAAAATTGATGCCTCCAACCACCACACATGACGTTGAAAGTGAATACTTTGAATATTAATGGGGATATGCATGCCATAATCATTTGTTGAGCACTAGGTATGCATCTCACGCACATGGACATGGTCAAGGGAGGAAAATATGGCCTTAGGCCCTAACTAAAGCTTCTAGGAATCCAGGGATAGGAAGGATCCCTTAAAAAATCACATATGGATTATCATAGGTATGTTTGGACTATGAATATTGATGTTAGTGGAATTAGGTGGTTTTGAGTAGCAGGTACCTCCCTCACTCCCCATCTCTCTATGTGCATGTGTGTGTGTTCCTCCTTCACACCCCGTCTCTCAGAACTTCTCTCAAAATTATTTATATCTCCCTCACTATCCCTACCTACATCACTCTCTCTATCTTTATCACTCCCCCCTCCCCCCTTTCTCGTTGTTTTTCACCCCTCCCCCTCTCTCCTACATAATCTCGCTCCCTCTCTATCTGTGTGTGTGTGTGTGTGTGTCCCTCCTCCCCCTCCCTCTCTCTATCTCTATCTGTGTGTGTGTCCCTCCCTCACTCCCTTTCTCTCATCACCTATATCCAACTTCTCTATACATGCCTCACTATCCCTCCCTCCGTCACCCTCCCTCTACTAATCACCCCTCCCCACTCTCTCTCTATTGCTCAACCCTACCCCCCTCTCTCTCCCACACAATCTCTCTCTCTCTCTCTCTTTGTGTGTGTGTGTGTGTGTGTCCCTCCCCCTTAGCTCTATCTATATATGTGTGTGTGTGTGTGTGCCACACAATCTCTCTCTCTCTCTCTCTCTATCTATCTATCTCTATGTGTGTCTGTGTGTCCCTCCCTGATTTACAATATCTCATAAACTCTCTCCACCTTCTATACCTCGCTCGCTATCCTTCCCTCCATCACTATTTATCTCTATTTCTCACCCCTGCCCCCCTCTCTCTGTTGTTCACCCATACCCCTCTCTCCCACATAATCTCCATGTGTGTGTGTCCTCGCTCTCTCACAAACTCCCTATGTCTCTCCCTATATCTCCACCTTCTATTTAAATCCTTGACTATCCCTCCCTCTATCAATATCTCCCTCCCATCTCCCTTAATTACCTTCCCTATGTGCCTTTATCCCTCTCCCATATACTCTCTCTCTCTAAACTTGTATCCCTCCCTCCCTATCTCTTTTCTCCCTCCCTCTCCATGCTTTTCTCTCTCACAAACTCCCTCTCTCTCCATCGCTCAACCCTCCACTCTCTGTATTTTATACAATCTCTCTCTCTCTCTCCATATACATGTGTATCCCTCCCCCCTTTCTCTCCTTGTGTCTATCCCCCCCCTCTCTCACACACACCTTCTATTCTTCCCGCACTATCTCTTTCCTTCACTCTATATCCATCCCTCCCTCACTCCCCCTCCTTCCTCTCTATCTTATTCTCTCTCACACTCTTTCTACATAATTATCTCTCTCTTGTTGAAATATTGTAACTTCAAACTATATTCGAAATGAATTTTACAGATGTACCCCAAGATGTCGTAATCCTCCGTCAAGATGTTACTATTGTATTTGGTCATCATAGATTCATGAGGTATAACGTTTGTTGTAATTTAGGTCAATAGTACCCCAATGAATATAATATAATATTGTTTTGAGTCTTTCTAGGTGAAGTCGGCCTAGTCAGTTTAGTGGGGTTGACTTGTTATGTTAAAATTCAAGTGACAGAAAGAGTATAAATAAAGGAGTTGTGTTTCTCATTTGAACACACACTCAATTTTGTATAGCGCATAAGAGAGAGAGAGAGAGAGAGAGAGAGAGAGAGAGAGAGAGCAGAAAGGAGGAGGAATACTTTTTTTGTGGTTTTATCTTATACGTATATATACAGGAAGTTTTGCTGGGTTTTCTTCCCCATGAGGGTTTCCCGAGATAAGTCTCAACGTTCTTTTGTGTGGTTGTGCTTGTCTATCTTTTAGTGATGCTTTTGTATATGGCATATGATGCTATGATGCTAAAATGTTATTAGATATTTTCTAACCATTAAAAAATTAACATGGTATCAGGTATACCCTGAAAGAAGTCTTCGTGGTTGCCAAAACACTGCTATTGATACATCTACTTAAGATTAGGGTTTCATGCTTGAAAAACCTAATTGACAAAAACTAGTCATGTTGGGACTATCGCTATAAATCGAGATTGGAGAAGGAACAAGCGCCGAAAATTTTATAGGCCGAAGATGAAATACTGATGTTGTTAGGATTATTAATCCTCCCTTGGTCAAATGTCTATTAGATTAATTATTTCCTAACTTAGGAACCTTAAATTATTTAAATGGGTCCACTAGTGCAATTGGATCCACTTAGCCCAATGGGGCCACATGTACTAGTCATTGAAGTGTGGGGAACACTGCTAGAGGTTAAATACCACTTACTACATGTGCATGCATCATCTAGGGCACCTCCTAGACCAATCCCTACATTTTAGGAGCAACTAGGAGTCCCGACACCAACCTACTTCAGTCAGTTGGTGTTATCACTAGTTAGTCTTAGTTAGCCCTCGGTTACAATCAGTTACTTCACAGTCACTTAGGCTAGCACTACTAATGCATGAAGAATGAATGGTTGCATGGGGAGGAGCGCTTTTCCTACCTACCTCACTCTTAGTTGCACTGAGTTAACTAGTTGTTACTGCATGTTGGAGTTATTGGTCATCAGGGAATTATCTATTTGGGCTCTGATATTGATTGAGAGACCTTGAGTTAGAGATTCATTTAGATACAATATTATCCACTTGGATGATTTGAATTCATTACTCATGCATTCGAATTCTACCTATGTAAACTACATTGTAACATCGGATATTATAATGATGAATATACTGTAAATTCGTGAGCAATACTTGTCCATTTCCTATGTGGTTTGTCTTGTTGGATTTGTATTTTCATTCTTCATTCAATTGCTACAACATAATCAGAACTCTATGCCTAAATATCTAAATGGAATTCAAATTCTAACATGGTATCAGAGCCTTCTTAGGAATATTTCATGCTTGTTTCTCCTCATTGAACATCAAAAGTATCTGGGTTTCCATAAAAGTCCCCTTTGAAAATTTGCTAGCTCTGGATTCATTCAGAGCAGCGGAGAAGGTGTGACGGACCTTGAAAACTGTTGATGTAATTGTAACTTCAGAATGTATTCACTTGTATTTCTTATGTATTATAACCCGATGTTTATTTCAGCATGTATTTGTAATGTAATTGAGTCATGTCATTCCCCGATGTTCCTATCGAGAAGTTTCTATAATGTAAACGAGTCATGTCAAGTCAAGGTGGTTAACCCTCCTATTGTCTAAGGGTTAAATTCCCCACAATTCTGGGCACTAGGGTTATTAGAATCACCTAGTGAATTCGGCCCTAGTTGGGCTTAGTCAAGTAGGGAATTAGTATAAATAGAGAGCTAGCCTCTCTATTTATCACACACTCACTCACACTCACTTGTAGCGCATAGCTGAGGAAGAGAAAGACACTGGGGGAAGGAAGAAAGAGGTTACTGCTGTCGAGAGATCATCTTACTATTTTTGGGTTTCACTTTGGTGTTGATTCTATCTCTAAGGAAGTTGCGAGGTCTTCTCCATTTATGGTTTCCCCGAGGAAAAACACTGTGTTCATTGTCTCTTGTGTTTGATTGCTGTGCTTGTTTTTCTCTCAGTTAAAGATCCTAATGTTATGCTAGCTTAATGTTAAAAATATAACATGGTATCAGAGCTAACCTGAGAACAAGACATTGTGTAGTTGCGGGAACTAGGGATTCCTATTTTGTTGATCTCTCTCCACAAATTTTCAGCAAAATTAGGGTGGAATAACTCTCCTCCCTAGGGTTCATCTTTATGTCGAAGCAAAATCCAATTCTGAGGTTTTTCAGTTTTGGACCCGACACTACTACCGGAAATTAGGGCTTTTCACAGAAGTAAAATTTTTCAGTGAGCCTGGGCCTGGATTGATCTTCTCCCCAAAATCAAAGTTAGGGATCAAATTCAAAGCATTTTGTTGGACAAAACTCCAAAAAAGCAAAACCCTAATATGCTCCTGAACCAACACTACAGGATTTCAGCTCCAAATCTAGATCCGACATTTTGACCTGGTAAGATCTAAATATTTTGTATTTCCATTTGAGGTTCTCAGTTAAGATGTCTCATCATACCAAGCATGATGAAAATCTTGAGGGAGCTGATAACTTCCGATCCTAGAAGTATAGGATCTCCCTGGTCCTGGAAGAAAATGAGTTGGACTCCTACATCCATGAGGAGGTTCCAGTTCCAGAGGAGATGAGGCCAAGGCCTTACATAAGAAGAAGTTGGTTATGGAAAAGAGGATCATTGCAGATTCCATCAAGGATCAGTTCATTCCACAGGTGTACTCCCTCAAGACACCTAAAGCCATGTTTGATGCCCTAACCAAACTATTTGAAGGGAAGAACATCAATCAGAAGATGACTCTAAGGAACTGGTTGAAGAATGTCAAGATCCAGAATGAGGAGACCATCCAATCATACTTCACAAGGGTCTCCCAGATCAAAGAATAGCTGGAAGAAGTAGATGAAGAAGTGGAGAATGCATAAATTGTGATGACAACTTTGAATGGCCTCCCTAGGTCATGGTATTCTTTCATCCAAGGAATCTGTGATAGGAAGAAGTTAGTCAAGTTCAGTAGAATGTGGGAAGAATGTTCTCAACAAGAATCTTGGATAGCAACTCGAGAACAAAAGATGGGAAGTGAAGATCAAGCTCTCACAGTACACTCCAAGAAAGGAAGAAGGGAAAATCATCATCACCAAGGTAAGCATTCTCATCATAAAGGTTCATCTAAACTCAGATGTTATACATGCGATGAAATAAGACACTTTTCTAGAAATTATCCCATGAATAAGAATGGATCCAAGAAGAAGAGGAATTCCAAAAGAAGACATCATGCTCACACTGCTGAGGATGATGATCCTCCCAGAAAGAGGGTAAAAGAAGAAAGTGAAGACTCTTCAAGTGAAGATGAATATGTTCTTGTAATGTCCCAGTTTTGACCCCGTTACATTAGATGTATATGATGTATAAATTGTAAATGATCATGGTGTGGAGCTAAAGGCCAAGGCCCCACCATTGATTGGTTATGCTATGTTTGGGGATTTAAAATTGTCACTGATTGTATATCGGGGCATGCGGCATATATTATGTGGGTCATCATGTAAATATGCATCTATAATTATTTAAATGAACCCGACCAGCTGCGATCGCGGCAACTAAATTGAAAGGGGCATGATTTTACCAAGGTTAAGGGTGGGTTGGGAATTTGTCAAACCTGGGCCATTGAGGGAAAATACCCATGTGTCTTCTTCCCTTGCTTTTATTTCCAACCACTTTCATTAAATAATTGTTGCTGGTGGTTGAGGTAGTTAATTGCTTTGGGAGTGGGGTGGCAGGACTGTCATTCCTCTTAAGGACTGTCATTCCTCACCCTCACGCACACTCCACCCCCTGTTGACTTCACCATGGAAGGAAAAACCTTCACACACTCTTCACTCACGCATACATTCTTCTTCCTCTCCACGAGTTGCTGAGCACCCACGCACTGCAAATTCGCGTCCTCCTGGTAGCTGTTCACCTTCGCGCACTTCCCATTTGGCCGCTCACTGTTTTCACGCACAGGAATTTTCCTGGGTTTTACCCACACGATTTTCTCCTGCAAATTTGCATCCTCTCCATTGTTGTGCATTCTCACGCAGAGGGATTCCTTCCCGTTTTTGGTCTTCACGCACAGGATTTTGCTGGATTTACCCACGCAGCAATTTTTCCTCTGTGGATTGGTGAATAGTGTGGTCGTATCCTGTACTCATGGGACGATTGTGGGTTCTGCATTGTTTCTCACGCTCACCCACAGGCTGGGAGACTGTAATTTCTTCCCCATCTCGGTCTGTATATGTTTTCTTGGTGATTTCGTTGCCCAGGACGGGCTGTGTTTTCTCACGTTGTTGGTTGTGGTTGTTGTGGTCTTCCTTACCTACTGGGGACTGTTGTAAATTCGCCTGAGAGTCATTTTGGCCACGATAGGGCCAATAATGACTCAGAAGTCATTTTCCTGTTTAGGCTGTGACAACTAACTTAGTTGCTTGTGTGCAATGGTTGGTCTTCGGACTGTGAGAGGAGCAGGGATGTTGGCTTAGATTTGCTTGATAAACCTGGTGGCTAGAAACCACATAGACAGAGCTAGAGGGTTGGCCTTCTTCTCCATCACCACTGAATAGCACTGGAAGGGAATGCAGGGCCTGAGGGACTGTGTAGCAAAGAAGGGACCGATTCCTTGTGTTGGGTGTGTTTGGGTGTCTTAGAGGTCAGGCTATTTCTGGTGTAGGTGTTCTTGGCTCTGTAATGATCTCACCAGCTTAGTAATCTGCCTTCTACAGCTCCTTGATGGCCTGATAAACCCAACTCTATTGGCTTGGCTATGCGTGAGTATGCTTACCTATGCGTTATCCTGCTAGTTCCCTTATTCCTTAGAGAATCATGCCCAGTTCGGGGGTGGCAGCGTTGCTGAGAGATTGAGGAGCACGCTGGCCTATGGTTGGGTGGAACGTTGCAGCGACGTAGCTGGTTGCGGAAGGAGATTTCATAAGATAAGTGATCTTCTTCATTTTACTTCTGTAACCTTATTTTCTGTCAATGATATGAAAATGATGAACATGTTAAAAGGAATGCTTGTTTGAATGAATGTTGTTTCCACTGTGTCTGGTAGATAATTGTATCTGTGCATGATGCATGTTCAATGTGCATGTTTAAGCATTCTATTTCAGCAAATTTTATGCCTGTACATGTTCATGGGGCTCTTAGCCCGGGTGGTTTAAGCTTGTAGTCGCGTCCTCTTTGCCGGCCGGAGGGATGGGGACGTGACAGTTCTGATCTTCGCTCTCATGGGAACTGTCACTCATGGAAGCAAAGATTGGCTTATTGAAAGTGGGGATTCCAAACACATGACAGGTTTCAAGGAATCCTTTGAGAAACTATCTGAACATAATTCACCCCATAAGGTGAAACTTGGGGATGACTACTAATATCCCATAAAAGGTAGTGGTGAATCCTCCTACAAGCTAGATTCTGGAAAGTCTATGAAAATGAAGGATGTCTTGTTTGTACTAGGACTAAAGAAGAATCTTCTATCCATATCAGCATTGGATGCAAAAGGCATGAGGGTTGCATTTGTAGATGGCCAAGTCCTCATGTGGCCAAGAGGAAATACTATTGACAATGCAATAGTAATTAGAGAACAAGAAGGAGGATTATACAAATTGAAGGGCCATCTAGAACAAGCTTTGGTCCATGACACAGTAGAGCCAAATGAACTTTGGCATAGAAGGCTTACACATGTGCACTACAGAGCACTACCACTTGCAAGAAAAGCTATTGAAGGTCTTCCATAAATTCAAGCAAAACATGAAGAAGTATGCAAAGGATGTGCGAAAGGAAAGAACACAAAGAAGACATTTCCATGTAGCAAAAGCAAAGAAAAAGGAATCTTGGAAATCATCCACTCTGATGTATGCGGACCAATGTCATCAAGTTCTCTAAGCGGGTATGTATACTATGTTTCTTTTATTGATGACTTTTCTAGGAAGACATGGATTTACTTCATGAAGAAAAAAGATGAAGTGTTCAACAAGTTCAAGGAATTCAAAGCCTTGATTGAGAACCACACAGAAAAGAAGATCAAGAATTTTCGATCAGATAATGGTGGAGAATTCACATCAAATGAATTCAAATACTTATGCAAATATTCAGGGATTAAGAGGGAGTTGTCCACTCCTTATAATCCACAACAGAATGGGGTTGCAAAAAGGAATAATATAACTATCATGGAAGCTACAAGAGCAATGCTTCATGATCAAGATCTTCCTATGCATCTATGGGCAGAAGATGCTAGAACAACAGTGTATGTACAGAACCGTACTCCACACAGAGTACTCGAGAACAAGACTCTTGAAAAATTCTTCTCTGGTAAGAAACCAGAAGTCATCCATCTTAGAATATTCAGTTGTCCATTGTACATACACATTTCAAAAGAGAAGAGAACAAAACTAGATCCTTCAGGAAAGAAGGGTATATTTGTGGGATACTCTGAAAGCTCGAAGGCTTATAGAATATACTTCCCAAGATTCAAGAAGATTGACATCAGCATGGATGTAACATTTGATGAAGACTCGGCTTACAACAAATCCAGAAAGAGAACTATTGAAGATCTTGGAGAAGCAGAAGCACCCAGAATTCATGATACAACCATGAATGAAGAAACTCAAGAAGAAGATTGAGAATTTGAAGAACCACAAAGACCTGTAGATCCACCTTAGGAGAAGAATACTCACAAGAGGAAACCTGCTTGGGTACGAGAAATTATCCAAGGTGAGAAAAGATATGGGGCTCCAAAAGAGAATCACAGAGAAAGAAAAAGAACCAGATCTTGCTCCGAATATGTAGCTTTACTATGTGACTTTATCAATGAAGAACCTTCCAATTATGAAGAAGTGATAGAAATGAAGGAGTGGAAGGATGCTATGATTTAAGAGTATCAATTGATCATGAAGAATGATGTTTGGGATGTTGTCCCAAGATCAGAAGGGAAGTCGATTGTAACTTCCAAATGGACCTACAAGATCAAGCATGCTGTAGATGGTAGCATAGAGAAATATAAGGCAACATTCATGGCTCGTAGCTTCTCATAGAAGGAAGGAATAGATTATGAAGAAACCTTTGCACCTATAGCCAGAGATACTTCCATCAGATCGGTACTTTCTTTGGCTGCAGTGATGAAATGGAAGATACACCAAATGGATGTCAAGACTACTTTCTTGAATGGTGTGGTGGAAGAGGAAGTGTATATAGAACAACCACTCGGTTTTGAGATGCATGACAGGGAGTCTCATGTGTGTAGATTGAAGAAATCCCTGTATGGTTTGAAACAGGCACCCATGACTTGGTACGGCAGAATTAACAACTTTTTATCTAGTTTGGGCTTTACTAAGAGTAAAGCAGATTCCAACCGTTACTACAAGGTTGAAGATGGAAACCTAGTGATGCTCCTACTGTATGTAGATGATCTGTTTGTAACAGGTATGGATGGGTTGATTGTTGATATGAAGAGAAAGATTGCTACCTAGTTTGAAATGAAGGACTTGGGTATGATGCATTATTTTCTAGGCATGGACGTGTGGCAGAATGCGTATGGAATCTCCCTTGGACAAGGGAAGTATGCAGTAGAGATCCTGAAGAGGTTTGGGATGATGGACTGCAAGGCCATGAACACACCTATGGCATTGAACCTGAAGCTATTGAGTGATGCTTCATTCGAGACAGTTGATGCTACGATGTATCATCAAATGATTGGGTCCTTGATGTACCTGATGAACACGAGATTAGATATTTTCTTTGCTGTGAACACCTTGAGCCAGTTCTTGACAAATCCAAGAAATGTTCACCTGATTGTTGCAAAATCATATTCTAAGGTACCTGAGGGGTACAACTGATTATGGGCTCAAGTATGAGGCGAATCAGAAGATTAACCTGGAGGGTTATGTTGATTCATATTAGGTAGGCAGTGCCATCGATAGGAAGAGCACTTCAGGGTGTTGCTTCAGTATGGGATCAAGTGTGATATCTTGGTTTAGTAGGAAGCAATCATGTGTGGCACTGAGTATAACTGAAGTAGAGTATTTCATATCTTGTTCAGCTAGTTGTGAGGCAGTATGGATGAGGAAGCTAGTGTCTGATTTATTTGATCTCCAGATGGATGCTACTTGTATACATTGTGACAACCAGAGTTGCGTGAAGTTGTCAGAGAATCCAATGTTCCATGACAATTCGAAGCATATCAAGATCAAGTATCACTATATCAGGGATATGGTGCAAAGGGGAGCAATGAAGCTCCAATATGTTGCGGTGGAGGAACAGATAGATGATGTTTTGACAAAGCCATTGGTTAGGGTGAAGTTCGAGTACTTCAGGGAGAATCTTAGTGTTATCCAGATCGAGGTTTCCTCCAAAGGGAAATGATGAGACCCAAATCCATTCTGACATGGTTAGAGGATTTGTTACTTCCATGGTTAGATGTAAGGGCTGAGCCATTCTGTCATGGTGAGGATTGGTTCCTTCCATGTCAGATATGAGTGCTAAGCCATTCTGATGTGACTGTAGGATTGGTTCCTACATGATCAGAAGTAAGCATTGAATGCCATTCTTGGAATGGAGGCAGCTGGTCAGTTACTAGGTAGCTCAGTCTGGGACTGGGGGCCATTCTGATATGACTGTAGGATTGGTTCCTACTTGATCAGATGTGAGTGCAATCCCTTTCGAACATGCATGTTGGATTGGTTGCTCACATGTGTCAGATGTAAGTGCAGAGCCCTTTCGAACATGCATGTTGGATTAGTTCCTCGCATGTGTTGGATATAATTGCAGAGCCCTTTCAAACATGCATGTTGGATTGGTTCCTCACATGTGTCGAATGTAAGTGCAGATCTTTTTTGAACATGTATTTTGGATTGGTTCCTCACATGTGTCAAATATAATTACTGATCCTTTTTGAACATGTATGTTGGATTGGTTCCTCGCATGTGTCAAATGTGAGTGCTGGGCCTTTTTGACAGGGTTGTGGGATTGGTTCCCACATGGTCAGATGTGAGTGATGGGTGTGCCTTTTTGATATGATTATAGGATTGGTTCCTACATGATCAAATATAAGTGTTGGGAGGGCCATTCTGACTTAGGGTCAGATATAAGCACTGAAGAATACCTACATGGAGGCTAGGCCTACAACCATCATGAAAAAGGGCTGGCTTTGTAGAACTTCCTGTGATGAGAAGAATCATGAGATAGCACCTGTGAAGATTCAGTGTTGATGATCCAGATCAAGGGATGATCCAGATCCAGAGATGATCCAAAACAAGGGATGATCCATATCCAGTGATGATGATCTAGATCTAGGTGAAGATGACTTGAAGATGAAGATGAAATGGAGATAGAGATGACTTGAAGGTGAATATGATGAAGAATCGATGATGATCCAGATGATACAGAGAAGAAGACTTGTGCTGATAAATTGTGTTGAGGGAATAAATTCCTAGTTAAGAGGGAGTGTTGATGTATTTGTAACTTTGGAATGTATTCACTTGTATTTCTTATGTATTGTAACCCGATGTTTATTCTGGGATGTATTTGTAATTTAATTGAGTCATGTCATGCCCCAATGTTCCTATCGGGAAGTTTCTATAATGTAAACAAGTCATGTCAAGTCAAGGTGGTTAACCCTCCTATTGTCTAAGGGTTAAAGTACCTACAGTTCTAGGGCACTAGGGTTATTAGACTCACCTAGTGAAGTCGACCCTATTTGGGTTTAGGTAAGTCAGGAATTAGTATAAATAGAGAGCTAGCCTCTCTATTTATCACACACTCACTCACACTCAGTTGTAGCGCATAATTGAGGAAGAGAAAGACACCGCGGCAAGGAAGAAAGAGGTTACTGCTATTGGGAGATCATCTTACTGTTTTTGGGTTTCACTTTGGTGGTGATTCTATCTCTGAGTAAGTTGCAGGGTTTTCTCCATTTATGGTTTCCACGAGGAAAACACTGTGTTCATTGTCTCTTGTGTTTGATTGTTGTGCTTGTTGTTCTCTCAGTTAAAGATCCTAATGTTATGCTAGCTTAATGTTAAAAATCTAACAAAAACATGTTCATGTATGGAGGAAAAACATGATTCTAACAGTTCTTATGTTTTAGTGTTATTTGCAGTGAAATTGACAGGTTCTACATAGATTGAAAGAAGTATTTGCAGTCTCCCTGGCAGAGCAATTATGAGTTCTCAAACTCCTGAGCCACGGATCCTCACAACTTGCAATTACCTTGATTGGAGGATTGATATGCAACTGGCTACAACAGGATTATACATGGATGGGAGGCTGAACCTCATCAGCTGGTAGAGCGGAACAAGTTCCTAAACCGTTCTGATGAAGCATTCAGGTACATATGTAATTATATTTCTAGATATCTCCTCTTTCATCTAGAAGGATTGAGGACTCCCAGAGAATCCTAAGAGAAGCTTGATAGCTTGTTTAATAAACAATATGAGCTTCGAGGACACATTTTGGAGAATGAGTTGGTATCTTTACATCCCAGCAGTTTCGAGACTATTGAGCAATTATTCTTTAAATTCAAGTCTCTAGTGCTACAATGCAGATAGTTTGGGATAGAGCAGAAGGATGAGCAGAATGACCTTTCAATACTTAGCAAAGTAGGTCCTGAGTACTCTATCTATGTCTCTATGTTTCATTCATGAGGGCGTCACTTAGTGAAACCATGCCATAGCATGTTCATTCATGGCATATGAAACAATACCCCTATTTTCAAAAAATAATGGAAAATACCTCCAAAAATCGTTTTTTTAAACCCCTTCCCAATATGCCTTCCCAATTTTAAAAAACCCCTATTTTCACTATATATTTCATGTATCCATTTTTTCATTTACATTTTTTATACCCATTTATATTTCTACCTAGTATATTGACATGATACCCCACATGCATTCTACAATGTACCTTGATTCCTTCGATGTGTATTGTGGATGCATATTACTTCAGCCACAATGATCAACATCATAGAGATCACATTCATTTCCTAAATTAATACTAGTTTGTCACTCTTCCTTTGACCCTTTTCCTCTCAACATTGGACAATCGCATCAAGGTTCTACATGATTTCCAAAACATGGCTAAACACTCACTACTTGACACTACTTGACTATTTTTCAAAAGAAAGAGAAAAAACACCAAACGCTTGATAAAAATCAGAGTATATCTACACAAATATTGCTAAATTCAATTGACAAATAGAGATATGTTTTTACCTTTTTCCTCTCAACAATGGACAGTCACATAAGGGTTCTACATGATGTCCAAATAAAGTTCAAGTAAAAGTTCAGAAAACCAAATAACTAACTACATTTCTAAAAAATCAATTTCCTGAACACATCATCACAAAATTGATGACCCACTCATGTCACAAACAGGATTGGGAAATCAAACTTAAATTATGCTCAATCATTACTGGATCTGTTCAAAGATATATGGAAGGTAAGTTCATCGGTATATTTTATATTCTTAGTAGAAATATAAAAATAGATCATATGATTTATGAGCTGTTGTAAGTTGAATCAACTTCTGTTACTCTATAGTCCTTTAAGAAGTATTCTGTAAACTTTCTAGGAATTTTAATCAAGCTAAAACCCGTATCAATTCCCAATACCTAGATAATTTATTACACTGAGTTAATGTTGTTATTAAAATTCTTCATATTCCCTTTTACATTATTAATTCCCAACACCTAGATAATTTATACTAGGCTTGCGTTAACGTTGTTATGAAAAATATGCATATTCCCTTTTATGTTACTATTGCTTAGCTTACATTTAGTGCTGCTCATGTTTTGTATCCACATTGTAAATGCCATTTTTTGTTTGTTACAATGCATGCATATTAAATTGCACCAGATTAATATTTGATATACTATTTAAAGTAAATAAGGAAATCTCTCATTTTGTGTAGAAGTATCGACTAGGTAGAATCACAGTAGAGAAGGAAGTTGCTATGATCTTGTGAAACTTGAAAGGCAACATTATTAGGGTGTTAACTTTATGAGTTTATTCATCTTATCTATGGAGTTCATTCAACCTATTCCTAAATGATTTTTTTGTACACAATGATGTGCTGATAATACACAATATGGATTTAGATCTAACTGGATGTACCCATGTTGTCTAGAGTTCTTCTTGCTAGGAAGGAATTTAAGTACGTCAATCTAAGAAAGTAGGAACACATGATATTGTTAGAATTTCTGATTTGGCGTTGTGAAGCAGACGAATATTAACAAATCATTCCCTAGTCTCATTAATATAGTAGACAGTGAGAGAACATATGCTTAGTTTTCCAACACTTCTCCGAAGATTTGGTCCTATTGATGGATTGTCTATCTAGAGACTAAGGTCTTGTATGCAAACCATTTCTGGGGAGTTACAACCTACAGGTTGCAGACATCAAGATTCTTAAAGGGATATGTATATTCTTACATGAGATTGATCATGAAGCATAGCTACTCTTAGAATAGGCAAGGACCATAAAATATATTTCTGAAGGGAAGAGAGGGTCAAATATTCCACAAGCAATGTCTATTCCAAGATTGCATTTCTATTGGAAATTTCCTTAAATAGATTTTCTAGACCTGAAGTTTCAACTATTGCTTGAGGTAAAAGTTGGGAAGATAAGCCCAAAGACTTGAAGGGAAGAAGTTGAGCAAGATGTTGGTAAACCATATATATTTAAAACTTGTGTGAGTATATTATCTAACAATTCCATAAGGGTGAAAAAGCCATATTCATTGAAGAACAAAATTCTTCAATGGGTTGTAGAATTGAAATAAATAGCACTCGAGATACTGATATGCCTACTCAGAGTGCTTTAAATGATAAATCATATAAAGGTATACTGAAACAGTAATCAGGTGTGAATAAAAAATTATATAATATCATCAAAAGTAAAATTTTTACTCTCAAGTTAAATTGTACTAAGCAGTATTTCAGGTTACTCTCCATTTTACACCATCTATGTTACTCTTTTACACTTAGTAGCAGGGGTACCCACACTTGGGGGTAGGTTACATGCACCAGTACCAGGTACATGTACTCACATCTTGGGTACATGGTCGAGGACTTCTCAGAGGTACCCTGCCATACTGGGTACATCACCCATGTACCTGAAACTTTGGTTAGAAAAACAGGGGATGTTGAGTGCATAGGGCACGGGGTACCTTGATTTTGGGGATGCCCAAGGATGCCCAGATGCTAATGATAGTGATGCTACAGATGTAGATGGCCTAGTATAGATGGCTTGAGGAAGCTAAATGAGCTATGTTGTTCATTGTTCAATGCTTTTTGGATTTTATATTTCATATTTGGAAATGCCATTAGGAAAATTTTGAATGTAGTATGAAGATGGACATATATCATATCCATTATCAATATCAAATATATAATTTGAATTTCCACTTGGTTGATCATATTCATACTTATGATTCATAATTTCATATGTAATTTCGACTCTATATCAATGAACTTTGACACAATGTGAATGTTTTAATATTTAGTTATCAAATTTAACTTACGTTAGTCTGTATAGTGTGTTACCTTATCCCTTGTCCCGGTCCCCATCCCTAAACCCAAGTTTCCCGACAACTTAGATTTTACATTTTGAGGAAGTGGCCTGTGAATGCTCTAGAACTATGGATGGAGGCATCCGAGTCAGAAAATCAAAGATTTGTTGTGCTTGACCTAAAGTATTCAGTGCTTCATTTAAATGTTATGCACAATCACTTAGAGTTCTATTTGCAGTGATTCTGAAATTTAAATCAAACAAGGAAAATAGAGAGAGAAAGAAAATGTCTGCCATATATATTTTAGAAGATCATGTGATAATGGTAAATATTGAGAATGCATAAATGAAATGGATGAAAACATTGAATTTATGTGATGCACCACTTGATTTTAAATCATAATTATCATGCTTATAAAAAGGATTAGTAAAAAAGTGTGATTCCAACTAAGGTAGCACCGGGGTATCGAAATTGGGCTATTCATTCAAAAGTAGATTGATTACTGACAGGGATGTTTATGGAAATAAATTAGATTGGCTTGTAAAATTCTGGAGATAACTGTAACTGCCAATATTATAATTTTACCTGTAAGGATGTAACTTCTGAAGAATCCTAGTAGCCTCCAATAGATAGTCCCATAGCATCAACATATAAGTCATACAAGTTAGGGAGACAGTGGACATCCTTTTCTAATGGACCGGTGCAGAAAAATCAGGTATGGGAAGGAATCATTAACTGCAAAATCATGAGAAAAATGAGTGTTAATGGAGACACATGTGGATCCAAAACCAGGGAAGCATTTCTGTAATAAATGACCAGTCAATCCTATGATATGGTTTTCCAAAATCATTGTTCAGAAAAAGAGAGACTCCTTGCCTCATTCCATGGTCTCCCATACCAAAATGGCAGTGTCTAGAATCTCCCCTGTACAAATCGAGTTTGCTTCTTCCTGACCACTAAGACAGAAATGATCAAAATGTGTAAAGATACAACCTTATCTAGGATTATGTAAGAGATATTGAAGAAGCATAATCAAACTCCAGTAAATGATCAGAAGGGAAGGCTTCCCTTGCCATCTGTAACAAATCATCGCCCAATGTATGAACCCCACCTAATTTTACAAATTTGCAAGGAGGGCCATCTATATCTAGGGATTTACTTTTCTTCATAGAATTTATATCTAAGAAGAGTTCATCTTTAGATATATTGAGGAGTTTTTTGTGGGCCAAGTATGGTAAGGATCAAGGGTTACTGACAATCCTATGGACTGTATGCATTTTTCTTAAGGTGGGGTGGCTTGGGATTGCTTGAAGTAGCAAAGTGGATTACATGGTGCTTGGAGAGCTTGTCTCCCTTGTAAGTATTATTGAGGTAAAAAAATTTGTAGGTCAGCGTGTTCACAAGATTCAGGGTAAGTGAAGCTTATGAGACATTATCTCTCCTCAATTGTTTAAGATATGAGACTCTTTTATTTTAAAGAGCAAGGAAATATGTTGTTAAATATATGAACTACACTAGAGTTGTTCATGTGTTAGATGTGGTTGGGACTTGGCCTTGTGCCCAATTTGGAGTTGCTAAAATCATTGTCATTGTATTACTGAAATTCATCAGTACCAAGTTTACTGATTAATGTCAACCAAGTTTCCTCCATGGATTTTACATAAACAGAGAAATTCATGCTATAAATAAAAGCTAACAAATTACTTGAAATTGAGATTATGATATAAGCCCCATTCCATGAACAAATGGAACAGTCAGCAGAAATCGTTCAAATGGTCCAATTGTTGGAATAGTCCGACACAAATCATTTTTGGAGACATCCCTGTAGAAATCAAATAATAACATAAATCATTAATATTTGGATTAATTTACATCCAATTGTTCATTCAAATTTAAGGTGAAGATAAATGGTACTGCAACAATGAAATTGGATGGTGTGTCACTATCTATAGAGTTGCATTTAGAAAAAAGCAAACAAGCTTAGACAAGCCTTAAGTCGTATATTAGTTGTGTGAGAGACTTAGGTTGCTACATAAACTATGAATGATTCCTTGTTGTAAATCAAGTTGATGTTAAAAAAATGCTTTCAGAAATATGTTAGTTGATGTTAAGTTGATTTCAGAAATGATGTTAAATGATTTCGAAATTGTTTTCAATGTTCCTTATTAGTGTAGAGTTACGGTTTGAATATTAATTAATGTATGTGTAAATTCCCTCAAATTGCATATCTGAGTTATTAATTCAATTACTGCTATAAAACCTACAAGAAATGTGTCTTTTCAAATAGTTATGGTCTATTTTGTATATTGTGTAAGATATTAGCTCTGTCTAATACCAAGTTTACATTTTTTGTATGATGCTTATTGATGCACAATGTGCTATGAATCTAGAAGACACCAACAATATTTTTTGGTGCTACTTTAATTAGGTGAACCATGGCTTTAGTATAAATGTAGAGGAGCCTAGTTGGGAAAGAAGCTTCACAAATATATTCACAAATCCCCAAAAATATTCATAGAAGCTTTAAATATTAAATGTTAATGATAAAAAGGAGACATACATTAAATTCGTAAACCAAAGACTAATGCAATTTTTTCCTAAAAAGTCACTTGAATCTCCAACCCAAGAAGATGCAGCCAAAAAGAAATATCCAAAATTGAAAATTCTAAAAAAAACGAAAAATATTCATAATCCCCAAAAATATCTTCTTAGGATTTTTAAAACTAAACATGAATGATGAAACATAAACATAAATTTAAACCCTACACTAAATAACAATTTTGTTCTTGAGTTAAAAGGAACCTTTATCTCCAACCTAACAAGATGCAACCAAACAGTAGTCTCCAATGAGGCAAAGTAGCTACAAACATCACTCTCTCTGAATCCAAAAGATGTAAAACAAAACAACACACTTTTTTTCTCCAAACATCACAGTTTCTGCCTCCAAACAACAGTCTCAACTCCAAATATCATTGTCTCAATTCTAGAATATGTAAGAATGAATGAAAATGGGGGGATGGACACCAAAAAACACCATGTCACCTCCAAACAACAATGTTTCACCTTTTAACATTGACATCTCATTGAGAAGAGAGAAGAAAGAATGAATGAAAATGGTTGGGGAGGTGTTTTCAAAGAAATTTGTAGGTTAGGGTTCTTTAATTTATGTAATTGGATACTATTAACCCACAATGGGCTTGTGCTTTGCCAACCACCAAAATTGGCCTTTTTTGGCGCCTTTGTAGGGATGTTGGTCTTGGGGGCACCTAGACACCCCTAAGGCATACCTTGTTTTGGCAAGGCATTTCCTATGGATGTGGATAACATACCCCATTTCCCCAAGGGTGTACAAAACCATTTAAGGACACCCCCAAGAATGTCCATTGTCCACCACCCATCAAGGAAATCCAGATCATGAATTGATGAAAGCTTAAAGGATTCTACAGAGAAAGTATAGTTTACCAAAAAAGATAAAATCCAAGAAGCAATTGATGAGTTAGAGGAAATGTTGAGGATATTTCATTTTGGAGGATTTATAGAAGAAACAATAATAGTATTGTAGAGCAATGATGATTCACAACATCTATGTGGTTAATTTAAAGCAAATATTTATTACCCTAGTCTCAGCATGTAGTTCAAGAAGCCACCTGAGCTTGATTTTCACTCTGTTTAATAAGCAAATTTGTCTTCTTTTTGTGCGGAAGAGATGTTTTTCCCAAGAAATGAAATGTTGTAAACATAGAAAGGTCTATACTGTTATAAGAACACTCAACAAGTGGAATCATATGAATTCAACAAGTATTGAAACTTGGGCATGTATTTTTGTGCAACTAGGAAATAATTAGACAAAATGGTGTCAACAAGTAACTTGGGTGACACTTTGGGTGCACTCGATGGTGGTGGTGGAAAATATGAGATATGGGTTTTGAAGGAAACATGGCAGAGTACATGTTTACATCTTTAGTTTCGTTGTTGTGTGCATTTAAGCATTCCTTGTGTAAGCTATAAATTCCCTCTTTGCCCTTTTTAACATTATAATTTTTGACAAAGTGATGGAAAATTAAAGAACATGTAACTTAAGTGACATGAACCTCTACAATTAGCTATGGATTTATATTTCACAATATTTTATCACGATGCCAATTAGAAAACCATGGTATATGGATAAAGGATGCGTGGATAGTTTATGCTGTTTGTTTAGTGGTTGTTTGTGCCTTGTTAGAATTCCACTCCACTAGTGATAAAGTACACAATGGCATTCACATTAGTCTTTGTAAAGGGGGTCAGGCGTTAGATGAAAATGATAGATGGTAACAGAGTTTAGAAGAAGTTAAAACTTCTAATTAATCTAACCATTCCACCACGAACATAAAGCTTCATGGAATTGTTGTGAAAGGGAGAGGGGATTCTTAGGACAAGTTCTCTTTGAGACTTGGCAGTAAATGGGGATTTTCCTCTTTAAAGACCTCTGAGTGTTTTATTGTTGCTCTGCAATTTAGCAACCGGCTTGAGATCTTTCGACATGATTTAAGAGAAGAAATTCTAATAAAGAGAAATAAATGAACAAAATTTACTATAATAGACTATTACATGAACCCATTTCCTACTATGGTTATAACCACTACCCATGAGATCAATTCATGCAGTGAAACATCATATGCATGTTAAACATGGGCCCCATAATTAATGGTGGAATGTAAATAGGTAATAGATAAAGAAAAGGGAATCGTATGTTTCTTTCCTCATCTATAAGGATATTGACGTTTTCTTCCACATAGTCCTTGCCAAATTAATTCCCTTCAGACTCTCATTTCCACAGTTAAGTGCATATACTATAGAAAACTATTGATAATTCGATGAAATTTTTTTTCCAATTAAGGCAATGAGTCTTGGCAACTGAATTCCCTTGGAATCTTTTTTCACAACACAATACTGCAAAGAAACCAATAACAGTTCTACATAGCACCAAAACAATGTGTCGCTATACACAACACTACAATAGGACAACCATGAGATAAACATACTATGGACAAACTACTGACAAGCCTTTCCATATAGTAACCGATGTCATGCACACAATGTACATACAAAAAATCTCAAATGTCTCAAAGCTATAGTTGTAGAACACCGTCCATTATACAATATCAAATTCATCCAAGCATTTTTCTTTTTCCAGCAACGTGCATGAATTCCTATAATAATTATCTGATCTTGTAATTACTAAGAATAATATGAATGCAATATTTCCATGTACACCATGTATCTATTTCAATTTTGTAAGCTAATTGTTATATTTACAATTATAAGATCTAGTAATTGATTTTCAATAATAACATGTTACAATACTTGTACCAAAATGCCCCAAATTTGTTTCTACACATCTTCCTAAAGTGTGACATAAAACAACTTAGGATGCTACAGTGATGAAAATACAGTCTTTTATGACTCAGAAGATACAAGAATATACAACAATATCCTACCCATATTTAAATTTTCGCAAACCACCCTTTCTACAACACATATGATTTAGTTATTGTGTTCCCTCAGTAAATATTGAGTTAGTTCTCTATAGGGTTTGAATCAGGAGGTACATGTGCAACATCACCAGAAGCATTCTGAGGACCTTGAATGGGTGTTGCTGTTGGTATTTCCTTTTGTCCAGAGTCTCCATTTGTTGTCTTGTTTGATTCGCGAGGGCTCACCATTTCCTTTTCCACTTCTTCAATTTTTTCAGTTGTCCCTGGTGTTGTTCCAATAGGATTGGCGGGGTTTACAGTTTCTATCGTTAAGGAAGAGATTCATCGAAGAGATTGAATCTATGGATGCATACCATGAATTCCCACACTTTAAACACTCAAAGCTAGAATTTGCAAGATGCATATCAGCATGAAGTCAAATGATAAAAACATACATAATTTTATGGACTACAACATATCCTAAGGCCTGCCTTGGTTGGTCTTCAGTAACCTCTGCAATGCCCAAACCCCAAATCAACGATTAACATGACAACTACCTCAATGAGTGGAAGCAAGGAATAGACCAGTGGGAAGGGAGCGCATCAAAATATGCTGAACCATTTTGGCACTACTTCAATGGTCACTTCTTGGAATGATCAATACTTCTCTGGGCTTTGGCAGGTTTGGCATATATCAATTAAATTTAGAAATGCAAAAAAAAAAAAAAATTCAAACATATATAAGAAAATTAATTAAAATATTCCTCTCTAAATTATAGATTTAGGGATGGAATAATGAAAATTGGTGAGGAATTCAAAAATCAGAAATTCAATTGCAATTACAATTTTAAGAACAAACCCCTTATGGGTTTCCTCTATTTGACCAAGATCAACGCTGCCCTTGTGAGAATTTCATCCAATAATTTAAAAAACTGCATGAAGCCCGTGAAATATTATACACAATGGGCATAGAAAACTACTACTTACCAGACTGAGTGCCTGTGCTAGTGATTGAAGTGTCTACTTTTGACCTTCTGGAGACACAGATGCCCATGATGCCATCAATCAACTCGATCGTGCAGGTTTAATTGATGCTCCAGTTATAAATATGGACAATACCCACATCAGATTTGTGTAGGTCTTGAGACCAACACAATCAATGTGGGATATGCAGTGTGTACACGTAGAGAGAACTGACTTCCTTGGCTCGGATGGAGATGTGTTTTTTCCGAGATTGAGGAATTTCTTTGACTTTTTCTCAAGATAAGTCCAAATTTTAACATGATATATTTGGTGAACATAAATCTTTGTTTTGGATCTTCCAAGATCAAATTTGACAATCAATGCACATCAAATATGTTGTATGTCTGTAAAATTAACATTATTTTCTTCACTACCATGTAAGATAAGAGGTTAATTATTTATTAATAGCTTATGTAATTATGTTTTTATTAAAAAAATTAAAATCAAATATAATTATTTATAATATATACCAAACAAGTTTAAAATTTATATTTATTTCATGTTTACATAGTCTTAAATTAAATTTAGAAATGCAAAAAAACAAAAACTCAAACATATATAAGAAAACTGATTAAAATATTCCTCTCCAAATTATAGATTTAGAGATGGAATAATGAAAATTGGTGGGAATTTTTTTTTTGATGATGACCTTAAGTGACATTCATGAGACATTTTAGTAATAGATATTTTTGGTAGGTTAGAAATCCATTAAAGCAAATAATATCATGTATTTATGAGTATGTTTTAAGTGTACATGATGACAACAATGGATTACTCTCATTGCACTCTCAATTATGATTTTTTCATTTGTATTTTTTTATTGTGGAAGATTTAACGTACCCTAAGTATAATCTGGAGAGGAGAAAGAAGAATATGGAGGTGATTGAAGGATCCTCCTCTTTTCTCCCCCTTAAACCACAAAACAGTCAAGGTCATCACTTGGTATTTCAAGCATCATTGGATTTCCAATGGTCAATCAAAAACATGAATGCAAATATGGTGAGGGGAATATGCATTCTCAAGCTTGGAATGATCATTCCTAGGTTAAGATGGATATGGGCTCATGTCCATACTCAATATCCCATGCACCTATTGCACCATATATAGTGTACACGGACTTAAAGGATCACCCCAACTGAAGTGGATTGTAAAATAGCATAGGCCCATCTTAACCCTGAATCTATAAATTTGCAAATATGAATAAAAAAATCCCATATGCAAATACAAATTCTACACATCTCTTCCACCCGAGATATATGCCATCATCATGGTGTACTAACTATTTACAAATATGTTTTTCTTGATACAAATCTCATGCAATTTTAGAAAATTCAGAATTGCATCTTTAATTTCTCTTCAGTGCACTATTTCTAGCAAAAACCTAAATGAACTAAGATACTTCATGACTCAAATTTTCAAACACAAACTAAAAAGTTTGACTAAATCTTGATTAATTTCACTTTTCCATTTTGATTCGAATAGAAGCGGTCTTATAGAGGAAGATCGTGTAGGCCTCAAAGGACATTAAGAAACAATCATATACATAAATAAAATGAGAAATTCAAGATACCTCATCATTAGCACAGAGCTATAGAGATAGTTTCTTGTCATTTTAACGTTCGTGCTACTAGCGCTGCCCCCCAAAAAAATCCCCAACAGAGAAGCAACCATCGCAATTGACCACAGAGTAGTGGGTTGTACTCAAAGGGAATCTGCCTAACACTTCCACCAACCCTCTCATAGAAAATATTTATCCCCAAATACGAATCCACCCAACCTTCATTCCCAAAACCTTGATAATTATCCAAACCATCATGCTTCAATTCCACATTTTCCTCATCTTTCAAATCACAATTTCTTCTTCGCCAACACCCAAATCCCTTGATTCATCAATGTTCCAACTTGAATTCTCCTCCTCTGCTCTCAATTATTCAAACTATGGATCTCCCCCAAAGGATCCTCTTCTTCGTTTTCTACATTGTTTTCGCTCAAATTCTCTAAACCCAGTAAATATCGTCAATGCCACAATGGTTTTCAGATTCAATTGGAAGGCCCTCATGGCGACTCGATAGAAATTGAAGGTATCGGTCTCCAAACCATATAAACCCTCTATGAAAACCCCATTCAATCCATTTTTAGTATATGTTCATGAAGTTAAGGAGACATTAACCTCATTTACTTATCCTATAATAGCAACAAAGCCTCTCTTCTTGCAGTTTTGTGCATATATGGAAAATATAGGCATGTATTTACCATCAAGCATGCCTCAAATAGTCTTAAACCATGGTAAAAGGGCTTGTTCATGTACCTTTGAACAAGTAGTGTTTATCCTCAATTATAACCGTCATGTGCTAAAATTTCTCCAACAATTGGTAGTCCTTTGCACAAGAAATGGTAGCAAGGAATTTTTATGGGGTGTTGATTGTATGTTCTCAACCTTCATGCTATCAACAAGATTCAATTAATAGTGGATTGACCCTCTTTCATTACATTTTGATTTGGGGGGACAACATTGGGTTAGTCGGGTTTAGCTTCACACAGTAACTAACCAGCCCACAAGCTAGGGTATTATAACCAATATTATCAGGGAAAAGTTAAAAATTCACAATAAACCAATAAACTTACTTGTGATTTTAACCTACCTACCTAAGTTTCAATATTATAACCAATATTATCAAGCAAAAGTTAAAAATTCACAGGAAACCAATATCATGTGATTTTAACCTGCCTACCTAATTATCTTTAGTATTATAACCGATATTATTAGGCAAAACTTAAAAATTCACAGTAAACCAAGAAAATTACCAACGATTTTAACGTCCTAGAAATTTTCCTTTGGCATGAGCTTAATGGTTTGCTTCAATGGTGCAACAGGGATAAAGATGGTCAAGAGAAAATTCGTGCAATTGCTTTGTTGGATCTTTGAAGTTCGAGGTGCATGGCACCAATATTACTAATAAAAGGTAGAAAATATACAAAATTTACACTTCATTGTCTGAATTGCAATTTTCCATGACATAATTAAAAATGACTACTTCATATTCTTCTAGCTAGTCATTTTTTTATGTCGTGACTAAATTGGTTGTTTATGTTAGTCATTTTTAACTCTGTCACTTATTATCTAGTCATATTTGTTAACTGGTGACTAAATTAGTCATTAATTTTAGTCGTTTATAGTTGGTCAATCAAAATTTCTCATATTTAGTAGTAAATCACTTGAAAAACCTATGGTGACTAGAATTTTTAGTCACATAATAGCTAATTCCTCATTTTGTACTAGTGTATCTGTCTATCAGATGACCCATACTAGATCTCCAAAGTGAGTGATATTTGGTCCCGATTTAGTGGAGATCACAGATATCTCTACTGGGAACATCATAGCGAAGGGTGTTGCAAATCATGCCTCAAAATCATATGAGTTCTCACATTTTATGCCTCCTTAAAAAAAAGTGCACTCTCAGCAGCCACTTGCAAGGGAAGGTAAAAACATTGCATCTACTTCTTTTGCAGCTTCTACTAGTATTGCAGTTCCATCTTTATCAGTTTATGATATTGAGATTCAGGGTGATTCAGATATAGATTCAGTCCCTACTTCCAAACTGGAAGCTAGGAACATGACTGGAAACCCACTTGACACTCAGAAAGGAAAGACCCTTGGGCTATGCCATGCAATCTTACCTCCTTCAGAGAGATTCAATAGACTCCCTGTAAGATGCTACATGGAAAGGGATCAATCTCACTACATTTAGAAGAATAGACTCTGATCATGCACCTCTTCATCCAGCAAGAGACAAAGGTTACATTCCTCCTTCCTTCCATCATCAATTTTGGAGAAGAAGGAGAATTCTACATGATAGGCCCAAGAATACCTATGCACAGCACACCATGCATGATGCTTCACTACCTCATAGAGATGGAGATTACAACAACATATTTTCAAGTTTTTCAAACTTGAGGCCTGATTCTACCTGCTTATATAGAGGGGGGTATTTTTTTCCATGTGGTTTTTGCCCCATCTCCTTGTATTAAGTAGTTCCTTTATTTTACTTGATGTAATGGGGGACCTATGGTCTTAGTTACCAGGGCCCACAGATTGTCCAAGTTAGCATTCAAGGGGGGTATTAGGATTATTAAATCTCCCTTGTCCAATTTGGTCATATGTCTAAATCAAGAGTCATGTCTAAATCGGGAGTCCATCTAGTCTATTTTTAGTCACTAGCACCATTGGGTCCACTTAGGTTAATTGGCGTACAGTTTCAATTACTAAAGTGTGGGGAACACTAATTGAGGCCTACTGCCACTGATTACACTTGCATGCATCAATTTACGAGCCTCTTAGACCAATCCCTACAATTTAGGAGCCACTAGGAGTACCAATACCAACCAAGGTCAGTTGAGTTGAGTTGGTGACTAGTCAAGCTAAGTTAGGAGTTAGTTACATTCAGTTCTAGTACTCTACATTCATTTAGCACTATGTTTGCATGGTTGCATGCAGGAGGGGCGCATTTCTCACCTACCATAGTCAGTTAGCCTTAGTCAACACTAAATGTAACACTTGAGTTGTGTTTTAGAACTTTGATGAACTCCGGTGATGGTTTAGACAAGGTCAGTTAACCATTGAGTCCTTCGATAATGATTTAGACAAGGTATTAGTTACCTACAGTCAAGTAGAGTGTAATCAATTTGAATTTCCTCATGTGGATTCGAATGCTTGTGGCTATTTATCCATTGTACTTCATTGTAATTATTATCTAATTACTTTTTTATTAATGAAAGCATTCACAGTTGCAAGCTATTTTTGCACTGTTTCATTCTTCAATTGCTAAGTAAATTGTGTGATCTATCTTGTGAGTTGTGTGTTTGTCCACAGATTTATGTGTTCAATTTAATAATCAGAAAATAAAGAGAACCCAATGAAATTGTGCAAAAATTATTTATAGATAACTCACCTAAGAGTATAGGATCATATTTATACTGTCTACTATCTATGAATAGTAAAATGTATGTGAATGGTATTCATCAATCATAGGTTAATATTGAAATTTTATAGGTGAATGGTATTGAAATTTTTCTTCAGCATGCACTTTAAAGTTTAGATAATGCTCTTGAAAATCTAGGCACACTAGACAATCTAGTAACACCTAACAATGCACTCACTCGAGTAGGCCATTTGGATCATCTATGTTGCTGGTGGTGTCCATTAATATATCATGCTCTAAATGAGGTAGCAAGTATCGCACATGTGACCTATTTTTTGTTTGAAAGTGTGTGCATCTTGATGTTTATACCAACTACCGGGTTGGTGAAGTCGTATACAATAGTACTTGGTCTATAATTATGATATACATACCCACCCTTCCTTTTCTATTGTGCTGCTAGTGTCAAGTACTCCCCTTTTATAACCATAGAGCTAGTTGGGAATTCAATATTTTCATCATCTGTAAAAGGTCCGAGAATGGTTTGTTTCCCCTCTAATCAACGAGCCAACCAATAGTCAGAACCCCATTCATTATTTTTTGGGGAAACCACTGCATATATCTGACATGTGAAAGGAAATAGGTTAAGTTAAAAATACATTTATTAAAAAAGGTCTTGCACGTAAAAAAAAAAAAAATTCTTTATATGTAAAGGCTTGAAAGTGATTTAAGTACTACAAATTTACTTTTTTGTACCTGCTTGTATGTGATCCAATATGTGATCATAGTTTGTAGAAATATATGTCTAATCATATTCCACTCGGTCTATGTCATTATCCCTCTTCAAATCGGTGGCAAGTGTCACTTGATCCCATGTATCAATCTTATCTGTATACTCACAATCATACCATTCATTGATGCTAATGGAAACGCAAAAGCAAGCCTTCAATCTTGTCCATATTTGTAGGGTTGAGTTGTCTAAGCTTATAATTGAATGAAACTGTCGAGTTCGATGCACCATGTTCGCCTGATGTGTGTTGGATCGATCCACATTTTTCACCTCCCAGAATATTCTTTGCACTAGGTTTTTCCTTGTTGCGTGTTCTCCCATCACAGATGCATATCATTTCACTATAAATGCAACATCTCAAAGGCAAGCACCTGTAAACTTCATCTCTTCCCCTCTAAGGGTAGTTTTTTTGCATGCACTAGTGCCATCGTGCTGTCCTTTTCCATGACCAATTTCAAAGTAGTTCCATATATGTGGCACCTTTTATTTTATGTGAAACAATCACAACCATTGAAATACACATGCATTCTTGAACTGACCAGCACAACAATTTGACCAGATCAAATGACGAAAAAATGATATATCCATAGCTATCACATGATCATAAAACAATTTAAAGAAATGTTTCACATAATGGATGTCATGGGTCCGGTCGTCACTTATGTAGAAGTGACTTTCTTTCAATATCACACATTTATCTTCATTGCTATATGGCCCATGCCGATAAGTAATATGGACCATTATGCTCACCTGCTCTGAGTGATAGTACTGACTTTGTATTTCATTTTGTGGTTGTAGGGTGTAATTTTATGCAAATTCAACCACTGATAGTATTTTTCCGAGAGGGAAGGTGTCTCGGCATATTCTCAATTGCTCATCTTACCACCGTGCCATATAGACATGTTGAATGTATTGTTGGATCTTTCCACAGAACTCTAAAATAAATTCACATACTTGCACCTGTTGGGAAACAAAATAAACAATGCTATAAAACAACATAAAAATATTTACATGAATATTAATTTATGTTAATAAACAATGTTATAAAAAAACATAAACAATATAGTCATTTAAATGAGTATTATTCATGTACATTGTCACCTGTGATGTCACCAATTTCTTCCTGCTTTCTTTCCCATCATGTAGCTGATATGTCTCATACTAATAGTTCTGCTTCTTGGCAATTGTATTCCCAAATGGTTGATCTTCACCCTCAGGGATGAATCATACCATAATGATATCCCACCACATTTGTTGCAAGAACCCTCTACACATTGTTTTAAGTAATATGTCTACCTATCTTTTCTCAAACACATTATGGTATCGATGAAATCTCTAGATGACATTGGCGGTACTGTACTTGCGCATTCCTGCACATGGTTAGGATGCAAAAAATGACATATATGTGCAAATGTATGATAATATATATATAAATATATGTGGTACCTACAACAATAAGTGTTTCAGATGGTATTGATTCTAACATACCAAGGGTTGCATTTTTCAAAAGATATTTGCCCGAGCCTTAGCTCTACGTGGGAAATTTTAAACATATTGAACAATTGAGTTTGTGTCATGTCAAGATAATTTTTAACACGTGGTTCATTATTCATAGAACCCCTACAACATTTTAACACATCCTTTGTGTTAGAAGAATTCCTAGTGTTATCGTGCCAAAATTTGTGCACTAGTCCCTTCGACTAACTTCATGTCTTTACGGGGAAACCTACCGCTAAATGCTCATAATGTTTCCATTTGTCCCTCTACATCAAGGTTGTATATTCTTACTGAATATATTTTAAGTGTATTTGGATGTAAAGGAACAAATTGTGATGTGCATTTAAGTAAACGACGTTGTCTTGTGGATCTACTTACAATTGATTCAGCCAAGACACAACAAGCCACATTACAGTCCTGTGAAAGAGATTTTTTACCAATCGATGTGAATACAGTAGTAAGAGATTTCACAATGTGATTACTTGATTCGATATTGTTCAATTTTCTTATGCCTAAATTTATTCTAACGGTTTATATAATCCTAGATTTAATCAAAGCTAAAAACAATTGGTATTTACCGACTTCATATTTTTTATCAAAATATTGTTTCATTATTTGAGAACAATGATGAAGGATAGTGCGTTTAGGCACCTTACCTTCCATGGAATTCAATTCACTCTCATCCACTTGTATGTGTTTAGGAGTTCTCTTTCATGTTGATGTGATATTTTTTATGGTTTGAAATCACTAGTAGAAAATGAGAAATTAATGACTAAAAAAGTGACTAAAATCAGGCTATAAACGACTATTTTTGAGTCGGTGACTAATAGTAGCAAATTACCACTATCTTATAGCTAGTCGTATTTCACTAGTCATTAATAGCTTGAATTTGTAGTCACTGATTTAGTCATTGATTTAGTCATTGATTTGGTCATTGATAGACAATGATTTAGTCATTGATAGACAATGCTTTAGTCATTGATAGTCAATGATTTAGTCATTGATTTGGTCATTGATAGACAATGATTTAGTCATTGATAGACAATGCTTTAGTCATTGATAGTCAATGATTTAGTCATTGTTTTATTTATTGATAGTTAATGATTTAGTCATTGATTTAGTCACAGATTTAGTCATTGATTTAGTCACCGAGTTAATCATTGATTTAGTCGCTGATTTAGTCATTGATTGCAACCATTAATGACCAAATATACGACTAAATAAACTACTAAATGTTAACATATTAATGACTAAGCTAAATACAACTAAGATATGAGAAATTAGCTACTAATAGTCGTATATATGCGAATTTAGTCGTTTTTGTAGTCACAAATTTATGATAGGGCACGGAGGAATCGAACCACCAACCTCCTGCCTATAATTAGGCAGGCACTCTACCATTGAGCTAGCACCCTTTAAGAAGTTGTTATTGCTTGAAAATGATGATATTCAAACAAATTTATGATAGATATCAATCTACAAACTACATAATTATTACTATTACAACTTACCAATAACTAGTATTTATGAAAGTAGTCATTTACGCAGTGGAGAATTGTAAATAAGAAGGACCTACGTTGGATGATTTCGCAAATCTTGACGTTTCGATCCCTATTATGGGAAGGGTAAGGACGTTGTTGTGTCCCCATTACACAAATCACAGCAGGCACGCCTCGCTCCAAAGAAAACTGCACTTGGGCTTCATGTGAATCCCTTGGTGCAAATGACATGGTCAAAACATTTCTCTTCACACTACTACATTTCGACCAAAAATCTGACGGCCGTATTGTCGGATTTTCGACACTTCCCTGTCGCATGTACGACACTATGATTTTTTTTAAGCGTCGGTGGATTTTCATCGGTTATCCGACATCTTTCCAATCCGTTGGTTAAGCGACAGCTCAGTTTACCATCGATTAAATGTAAATCGTCGGTTATCCGACATCTAATTCATATTAAACTTTAAACACGCATCGCGTAAGCGATGACTATCCGACAGATTATGAAAACTTAAACATCGGTTAAGCGATGGTATTAATTTTTTTTTTTTAAATCACCTACAGAACGTTGCTTAAGCGATGGCTATCCGACGGATTATGAAAACTTAAACGTCGGTTAAGCGACGGTATTGAATTTAAAAAAAAAAAATCACCTACAGGTCGTCGCTTAAGCGACGGCTATCCGACGGATTATGAAAACTTAAACGTCGGTTAAGCGACGGTATTGAATTTTTTTTTTTTTAAAATCACCTACAGGCCGTCGCTTAACCGACGGCTAAAAGTTTTTTTTTTTTTAAATACAAATGCCTGATTACTGGAGACACACCTTGATGTTTGTATAGATTGTGAAATTACTACAATCTATTATACAACATAAGCAACACACCTTCATAACAAGTTTATAATATGTCAATTCAAAATAAATTGTCTTTTCTTACTCATTATCACACAGTATATGGAAGAAAAAAATAATAGTATGACGATTGTACACTTGTAGCCAATGAGAAATTAAAAGGTTTTTATATATAGCACTCGAGATGTTTTATTTTTTTTATTATCTATGTTTTGAATTCAAGATAACATCATTTTTTATTATCTATGTTTAAAAAAAATTATATATAGCATTCAACATGTTTTATTTATTTTTATCATCTATGTTTTGACTTCAAGATAACATCATTTTTTAATATTTATTATCTATGTTTTGAAATCAGGACAACACAATAAACTAAATTTCAATCGATCTAATTATTTTTTTCAGTTGATCCAATTATATTAACTCTTTGAGTTGAATTAAACCGGGCCAAAACCTATGAGACAGAGTGCTTCCATGAAAGGAATTTGGTATAAAAGAAATAGGATTCGCAGTAAGACGGGGACGTGATGTATGTGATGAATATTCCGAGAAGCTAGCTTGCTGAATAAGTAAATGATATTGGTAAGGATACAGCTGTTTATATTTTTATGTAATGAAAGGAATTTTAAGAGTTCTTTGTAATGAAAGGAGTTTTAGAAGTGGAAGTGGCATTTCTAGATTGTTGGGCTAATGGAGGAAAGAAAACACACACTTATTACTCTTATATACATGACGTGACATGATCGTAGCCCATGCTGTAGATATTCAGCCATAAGTGGAAATAGTTATCTGAAGCAAACATACCTCTTGACCCATTCCAGATACTTGATGACCTTGGGCACTCTGCAATGGAAAAATCAATATACAATGCACATTCCAATTATTCCATATGTCGTACCATTGTGAATATAAGGCCAAATAAATAGACAAGGCCCATCCTATTAAATATTGAATAGATTAACAAATTGTACCTTCAATGAAACCGTGAAACATGGCCTAAGTTCCATGACATGAGGTACAAGCACCTGAATAAAAGGCATTTGTTTTGCCACGCCACCAGGACTTCCTAAAATTGTGTAACGTATCAATTCAAAGACATCTGCACAAAGAAGTCAAAGCTCGGTTTTTTTCTCTTTACCAAGCAACCACTGTCTTCCAAATCAACATAGATATCAATTCGCTTCGACTAGATTGAATGCAAAACTAAAATTAGTTATTCAATTCGCTTCGACTAGATTGAATGCAAAACTAAAATTAGAAATAACTAAATATCCAATAAAGCCATACCATTCACTACTGCATCAAAAACCTTGCCTGAGTTCAAAGCACCAAGAGATGCTTTGACTAAAGCATGAGAAGCAAGAGTGGTAGATGGGATTCTAACAAGGAAGAAACAACATATCAGCAGTATTGGACAAAATCCATGCTACGTTTTCAAATTATTTGAGTTATAAATTGTAGATAACAATTAAGTGAATATAAAACAACATGATGAAACTGAGAAACTTACCCAGTGCCTAGTTGTAGCCAGGATGAAAAACCATCTAAAACCTGGAAACATGCATATACTTCCAGTTAAAATTTCTTTTAAGAACATCTAATCTTTGACTGCTGCAAACATTGAAAATACTACTAGCTCCAGAAATGGAGAATGTAAAGGTTTTCATCACACCTTTACAAAGGTGGAGAAATATGCATTTTATCGACATGCTCATATAACATGAAAATTCAAATAATTTACAAAATCATCCTTTCCAAATATTTCATATTGCAATCATTTTACAGTTTTTTGGACTGCACTGACTGTAGAAAAGGCTAGGTTGTAAAATTTAATATTATATAATTTTCAATGATATAACCATATAAAATCTGAAAAATTAAATAATTTATTAAACTTATACATTAAATAATTATATTAAAAAAGTCTTAAATTTCACAACAAATTATGAATATTCATATTCATATACATACACAATATAGTATACATACAGATAGCATGAAGGAGATAAACAGAAGCTGAATGTTTTTATGCAAATCCAAGAGTTTCCCATAAATATTCTATTATATATCTCTCTAATAAAATAAATGCCAAACAAAAAAATATAATAGTGCTGGCTTCTCAGAATACCCATGTCATGAAATAAACTGAAAACTACAAACAAAAATTGAATGCATTCAGACATTCATCGAAATGCAAAGCTAAAGTAGATTCAAGATAACTGAATAACCTTCAAAGCACGGCAGAGAGAAATGATTTCAAGACATTATGCCTACCTGTTCATGAAAATATTCAACAACCAAGCAAGAACTAAAGATATTAAAAGCAATCTCCGCTGATCCCATCAGTTCTTTCTGAAAACAACGACGTCTTTCTGGACGAGCTGCAATTTTGTAGTTATATGCCTCCTGAAAGACTAAATCTAGTGCATGAGCTCAAAAATAATACCTAACAAAAACCCATCAGTTGTGAAGACAAAACCGTACAAAACCATATCTATTAACAGGGTTCAATTTGCACCCTTAAATAAATGGCAAAGCAAAAACACTGCTCAAGGTCAATATGCTTTCATAAGGTAGAAAAAAAAACAATGTCAAGATGCTCCAACCACTGGATTATGATTGTACAGTTTCCAATTTCTCGAAGTATGTGTCGTGCATCCTACTTGTATGTATGTGTCAAATTCAATTATATCACGGACCCCACGAAAACTAAGATAAAATAGTTACCCCATCATCCTTGAATGGATTTGGAATAATACTGATCAATATGCATGTCCATTCAAACTGGAGAACTTGTGGGTTCGACTTCGAGTTGCATAAAATCCCCA
>LPNX010781644.1:0-22277 GCA_001517045.1 Pseudotsuga menziesii | reverse complement strand
AAGGTTACCTCTGGCAGCACAGTCAGTATTTCCAAAAAGCTAGGAAGGAATTCTGGTGTAGTACCCAACTCATCTCTCAACCAGTTTAAATGTCCACCAGGACCCCAATCTTTTGCAGGGACATGCACTGTTAGTGCTGCCATTGCTATACCAATCTGCAGTTAGATATTGATGAATAATTAGAAATAAGATTATGAGGGAACTAGAAGGTAAACTAAGGTTAAAACAGAAGCTTTCCATTACAATGAGGTTGTACCTGTCTTCTAACCCTGTTCGGACCTTTACAAAACCTTTTCAATAAGTTCTGCACACCAATAATAGAATTTCATGAAGCATTGGGATGAATAAATAAGCAGGTGGATGAGAGCATCCAGTATTACTTCCAAAATTTATTTAAAAATTCATGTAAGCCATCAAAGTAAAGACAAGTTTATAATTCTCTGCCTTCCCATCCAGTTATCGTTGGATAGAACTTTTAAAAATTCATTGAAGCCATGAAATCAAATTCTATAATCCTCTGCCTTCCCATCCAGTTATTGTTGGATATAACCTGTTTGAAGTTTGAGCTAGCACATTAAAGAACAATTAATTATTGCATCCATAGGCATTGTAACGTCTACTTACCTTCATTGAATCCCGTAATGATATAAAAGCTGAAGGAGGCAACTCCTCAAAATCACGCTGGACTTGCAATAACATGGTTTTAGTACTTTCCAAATTGAACAGAAATTACTATGTTTGAAATTACTGAGCATCAAGTAAAAAAATACATAGTGTTCCAGTAATGCCCAATGTACCTTTGCCTTAAGAGTCGGAGAACAAAACATAAGAGTCTCTAAGTTGGTATTGGGTTCATGAAGTAAGCTGTCTGACACCTGAAATAAAAAGCATCTTGATGATCAATTACCTCTATTTCATAAAATGAAATTCCACACCAGCAAGTTGATTAAATAGTCAAAGACATTTCTAAAATGCAGAGCTTTTAATGATTCAATATTACAAGGTTTGACACTAACTTTTCACTGAATAATTGTTTATAGAAATTCCCAAATTACAAACTTAGTGTAAGATGATAGATTTAATAGAAATTCCCAAATTGCAAACTCTTAGTGTAAGATGATAGATTTACATTAATTGTGGATGTAAAATGTAATGTAATCAATAAGATTTACATTATATTTTTGTTATTCAAAATGGTGTTTAAGATGGAGTGTTCACATCGTTTCATATTCAGTGGAATTTGATAAATGGAGAAGGGCTGAAATGGCAGTTTCCGCTTTCATTATTAGATGATTTCAAGCATTTGAATAATTTCAGAGCATAGAAATAAGTCTAAAATCACTATTTATAATTGCTGAAGTTGCAAAAACACTCAACTGAAACAAAGCTATTTGATAACCCAACTTGTATGTATGTAATCATTTTTCGGATGTATGTCTCACCTTATATGCCCTATTATGCTCAAATCATATTAATTATCGAAAACGATCGAATAACAATACATACCTGCCATGCTTCCATATTTCTCTAAAATTCTTGCAACCATCTGTTAGCGTCCTTGCGAATTCGCTGGTCGAGATGGTGGTAGAGGACCTTTAGAGCCTCCTGAGGTGTGGTTTTCAAGTATGCAGATGCCATTTTTTACCCTGTTTATGACTAATATTTAAGTAGAGAAAACGAAGGCACTTTCAGATTCCGCTGTTGATTTTCTGTAATTGGCGGGGCAAGCCGAATGAGCCTCCTGAAGAAAACATACCTCTTGACCCATTCCAGATACTTGATGACCTTGGACAGAAGGTTGTAATTTGAGCCCAATTCATTCCCACTGTCGCCTCCCATTGTTGTTGCATTGAGAAATGGCTCTTGAATTGTTTCGTACATGCGGTGGAGCATGTTAAAGCCTTCAGGAGATGATTCAATGTTGCTCATGGCCCTGTCTGTGTTTCTCATCATCTCTCGCATGAGTTCAGGATTCCTTGCTGCATCCAAAGTCTGTCTCAGAGTGCCAGGATCATTAAGTATGTGCGCAAGGTCTGGGTTCCTGTCAATAATTTCCCGCATTTGTGGATTACTCATAATTAAGTTTCGCATCAAGATAATTTGAAGTTATAACTCCTACTATGTGATGGGTTCTTCATCAGGATTCAGATTTAACCAGGCTCATAAGAATTAACCTTTCTAGACGTCTTGTCTGATCACCAACCAATTGTCTTTGCAATTCTGTAGGAGCAAACTTACCAGCTCCTATCAAAACATTGTGGGCATTCCATTTTGATGTATAAAAATGTAGTTCTCTCTTTATGTTGTTGTTTACAACTTTATGTTGTTGGTTATTAGGAATATGGGGCAACCCCTTAACCATGTAATTCATATTTCTGACCAACATGCTATATGGGTAGCTTATTTCAATGATATGGCTCAAGGTAGACTATAGTTTCAATAAATAGAAGAATATATTATTTCCTTTTGTAAATGAATCAAAATGAAGCTGAACAGTTGTAACTGCCAAAGAGGAAACCCAAGAGCCTTGAGCAGTTATCTATTTTAATTGTATAAAAGAATAGCAAAGTAAAGAGAGAAAGGAGGGAATTTGGAAAATATCCAGTTTCAAACCCATTTGAGCCTCATCTAATATTTCAAAAAATATTCCATTCAATACTTATATACACCCAAATGAACCCATTCATGATAAATGTGGCTATTTGGAAGCCCTTTAATATCTTTTGATTCAATATACGAGTTAAAGCAAATCACTTTTCCTACAGGAAATGGGTTTCACACAGAGCTAAGTGCATTGAATTTATGCTTCTATACAAAACATCAACATTAGTTAGCGCAGAAATTCAATTTGGAGGCTTCGAAAGAGGCCAAACAATGTGATCTGGCTAAGTGCGTGACCATTCCTACAGATTTACATACATCATCATCCATAGAAACAAAGGACCGCCCCTTAAAAATAAGACAATACATTATTTTTATATAAACAACAAGGATTCAAAGAGTACCGATAGTATCAATAAACAACAGTGAGGGTTTTCTCTCTCAGGAATTTCATCAAACATATGGTGTGCAAACTATAAAGCCTACAGAGTGTTTTCCAGCCATACCTTAAAGGGAGAATGATCCAGCAAAAACTCGCAGATTCAATGGCTTCAAACTTACCCCAAATCCTCCGCCTCCACCAGCGATTCCGTGACCTGTAGCTGCTCTTCTTCTTGCCTGCGCGCTCTTGGGAAAATGTTTCTAACCAAACCCGTACCCACACCCAGGAAAATATCGTTGCAGAGGACAAAGGGACTATGTAGCGCAAATACAGCTCGATTTGGCAGCTGAAAAGCAACCCGGATGAATGTTTGAATTTGGAAAGAAGTTAACCCGTAGATATTGCAGCCAAGATATTTATAGTCTTTGGATCGAGGGTTGGGTGCAGTTTATTGCCGTGGGTATTTTTGGGGGTTACACAACGGATGCCACATGAGGCCATCCCGAAAAAGAGATAATGTCCATATTAATGGATAAGGGGTCCATTGGACTCGACCTTGATCTTTTCGGAGGAGTCGAGGGTGTTTAAACAACAACAGTGGTAGAGGATGCAAGTGTCAACCCAAATGGAATGCATTCCCACATGTCAACTCTGTTTTTTATTTTAAGATTTGAAACTGTTTGGGACCTATTTCATTTGCTTTCAAGTTGTAGGAACTTCTCAGGACAAGAAAATAGAAATAAACATCTTTTACTCTCAGATGGGAGACTTTGTGAGGATCAAGAGGAAATTAGAAGGCAAGCATAATTCCATTTGAAGGCCTGGTTTAGGAAGAAGAAATTGATAAGTAAGAAAAAAAATATGCACTCCTGTCTCATTATACCCCACTGAGAGATTTGATCAGGAAGAAACCAAGTTGCACTCATGTCTCGTTTTCCCTCGCTGGTTAGAGAGGACAACAACCTACTTCTTGATTCAGTTTCAGAAGTTCAATTAGCTCATTTATTGATGAAGAAGGACAAAGTTCCTAGATCAGATGGCTTCCTAACTGATTTCTTCCAGAAAAATCGTGAGATCATCAAGGAGGATCTGATCGAAGTGGTAGAAGAATCAAGAAGTCCTAAGAGAGTTTTCAAAGATCTTAATAATACCTTTTTATTTCTAACTCCAATATAATAAAATGCTAACTCCTTAGCTACCTTTTAAGTGAATTTTCCTCTATAAAATGGTCTATAAGGTGATTTCTGGGGTGATGGCATAAAATAAAACACATTCTACCTAAAATCATTTTAGAAACCCTGCAATTTTCCTCCGTAAAACGGTCTATAAGGTGATTTCTGGGGTGATGGGAATAAAATAAAACACATTCTACCTAAAATCATTTTAGAAACACAGCAAGACTTCAAGAAAGGAGATTCTGGAATGAGCTTATTCATTCATTGCTTTCCAGGAAAAGGGAAGGAATGATATGGCCGAAGCTAAGTTGCACAAAACATGTACTGGTTTTAGAAACAGGAACATGTAGAAATGCAGTTACACAACCCCATATATATAAAATTTAAAACACATTATCTTGCAATAAAATAAGAATGATAAGTTAATTTGTAGGAGGTTTAGAAACAATATGGAGATTAAACTGTCTTCATTTACTATAAATTAGGGATTTTTAAACTTCCTATCAGTACCACACCCTTCATGGGCACTTGGGAATTTCTGAGAAGTTTTTGAGGTGTTTCCAAGTTTCCACAAGTTTCGAGTACTAGTACATGGGAAATTTAGGAGTTTCATGCAATATAGGAGCAAAGTCTATAATAGGGTTATTGGACTTCCCTTAAAAGGGTGCTTCAAAATTTCAATTTCTCAATGTACTGGAGGCTTTGGATGAAAGTTTGTTACTCTCCTCGCATAGATTTTCCATAAAGATCAATGGTTCAATGGCTCTCCAGCTATCTTATTTAAATCCCAAAGGGATCTTCATCAAGGAGACCTGCCATAAGAGGTTAACTGGATTGGTGAAAGAAGGGATTGTCTTAGCCCCCACCAGGGCTCAGATTTCACAAAAGTGGCCAGATTTCCCTCACAGGGGTTGAATTAAAGGCAGTATAACCATCGTGGCCATTTAGTGAGGCTAGCTGGCCTGAAAGCAGGGGATTGTCTTAGGCCCCACCTGGTTTATATTTTACAAATGTTACCAAGTGATGACCGTAGGTTTTCGGGATTAAGAATTTTATATGATTCCTCTAGAATAATTCTCAACCTTTCAAGGAGACCATTCTCCCTATCTCTCTATCATTATAGCCAAGGATCAAGGAAGAGCATTAGAGGATGCTTAAAACAGAGGGGAGCTTCACAAGTTGATAGTGTCCTCACTTTCTCCACCAATATCCCATCTGCAAAATGCAGATGATACCAGGTTTGGCCAAGAAACCTCTCCATCATGAAGCCTATGAAATAAAGGAAATCGTCTTATACTATAAAAGAGCATCGAGTGAAAGGATTAATGATAAAAAATATGAGATATATTTCTTCAATTATAATGGTAAAAAACAAAGAATTTCATAACTGTTGGGATGCAACAGAGAACCTCTTCTAGGGAAAGAACAAAAAGAATTTATGGAAACAAATGCTGGATAGAATCACAAAAGGTTGTCAAGCTAGAAAGGAAAGTAGCTATCATGCATTATACTATTTTTGTTTTTTGGGTTCTACGGCTGAAATGACTCACTCAACTTCCCATTTGTATTACTTTATTGCTTTAATATCTTTAACATGCACAATACTCTATCATGCTGACTCTTGTTACTCTTTTTTTTCTCTCATGTGCATCACCATCTTAACTTGCATACCAAGCGAATTCTATTAATAGAAGTGTGAGATGTTCTATCATCGACTGGTATATTACTTCATTGTCCACCCATGCTTTATTTATGTGCTTTGACCAGTAACTCACAATGATTCTAGGTAGTAAGATAGTTTTATTTCAATTGGAAATTCTATGTGTCACCCTCAACACATCTGAATTGCAAACTCTAGCAATCGATATTAATATTGGTCCAACTATGGATCTAGGTATAACCCTTTTAACCTTTCCTTAATCTACAATTTTTCACTGATTGGTAGTCGAGTTGTCATTCTTCACCTTCTTGCTTTAACTTGATTCTAGGAATAAACTGGTTTTCAAAATCAATGTCTATTCACCAAGATCAAAGATTGGATAACTGGACCATAGATGAGACAGAAAATAAGGCACCTCTCACACTCAACTCAAGATACACTCACATCTCTTGCCCACCTCTCACACTCATAGTGCTACCTGCCTTTATTCATGATTCATCCACTTTCCCAGCTGTCCCAAGAACTTTTATGTAGATTGTGAAGGTGTAAACATTGGGCTTCAAGACCAATATTTGCATTTCTATAAAATAAATTATGTAAGATCAAAGGTTATTTGAATCTTGAATACAAGATATTCTCTTGGAAAGAGTTCTTGATGCCAAGACAAGAGAACTTCCTACAGTTTGTGCAATTATAGGGGCCATCCTTGGTTAGGAAGTCATTACAGAAATACCATTGTAGACTCTACCTAGACAGGCCAACCTTGGAACAAACAATGATTCCCTCTTTAAGCAATGAATCATATGATGTGACATGATACTGTTTACTCTTTGTGGATATATCAACTAACCCAACTTAACGAATTTAATGGCTCAACTATGAAGCAAACAGTGAACCTATTTATTGTCCATAATGGGCCAGCCGCAGAACACAGAATGCCCCCTTACAGGGTGTGTCAACCCTACATACCCTTTAACAAAACAAATGCACTCCTCAACAATGTAATAAATGTTATATACACTGAGATATACATCCATTGGATCTTAAATCTAATGATGTAGGTTCCATCCTATACAACGTTAATTATTCTGCTGTGAAGTACATATTGACAAAAAACTAACAAGACAGACCACCTGATATAAGAGAATGTTGTTTACACTTTGATTTAAAGGCCTTGATGCCCAACCAAGGATCAAACAATGACCCAAAATAACTGCCTTCATGGGCCAACCATGGAACAAACAATGGATCTCTTTATTATTTCTTTCTTTCCTGCCATTCTTTCTTTCTTTTCCTCTTACATTCCCATGATAAAGTTAAATTATCAATAGCATAAGGTTTCAAATAAATCATCCAGTTTGGTTTTGTTGCACCCACCTCAATATTCTTAAGCACTATTGTTCCTGTTGATGGCCAATTGTGACTTAGCCTTGAAGAATCAATCAACAATGGCGCTCCACTTGGTATATTAGAATACTGCATTATCCTCTCCACAGAAATCATTTTGTTTTCCACGTTGCATAGGTTTCATATGACCCAAGCCTGTACTAGATTCAAATTCAATCCATATGTTACTGCCAAGCCAACAAGACCTGCACACAATGAAGGAGGATAAAATTTCTGAGAACACTGCCGTACCCTCGTTGGCATATGCAACAACTAGGTGTGGATTAAGCTTTCCAGGAATAGTCCTTACTTGGATCAATTGTGCCATTTGGCAAGCTCACTAGGACTGTTAAAGAAGTGCGAAATACAAGATTGGATAGAAAATTCAAGCGAAGACAGAGCCACTCCATATGACTACATGGTATTTTTAATGAGGTACTGCTTGGCAGCGTTACTACATTTCATCTGATAGGGAGATGGCTAGATTGGTGGGAATTACAAAGGCTCCCATCATACACCATTTTTCTGAGTCTCTCACAGGAGCAACCATAATAAGAAGTTCCAATCAAGAAACTCGCTTCATGGAGCAAAGTTACTTACTTGATACCAGAGGTAAATTGCAGTGACCGGTATAAAAACAACGAAGACCTGCCAAGCAATCTGAGACATGATTGTTACAATTCCTAATAGTTGAATTATTGCACCCTCCCAATCTGTAAGGAATGTCCGTGTCTACAGTACTCTGATCTGTTAATGCCTATGGATAGAGAAGGGCGATTTCACTCGGCAGGAAATATCAGTTTTACAAGCTATTTCTTCACATCAATTAGACTACCAGTCTCCATTATTGACTTGAAGTGGAATCAATCTAGAAATATTAAAACCTCTAATCTATAGCAATTCTATATAGATGCTGATGTTTATAGTTTGCATTCACAATTGTTGTTTAAATGGGCAATACAAAAGCATCACAAACAAACTATTTTTTCCTAAGTTATCTTTTGCTTATCAAACAATTTCAAGCTTGTTGAATAGAAACATGTACTGACCCAATTCAAGATGCGTCCAGTTAGGGTTGAATCAAAGAAGGACATTGGTGCATGGAAGATGCATGTAAGCATGGTTGTGAAAAGTCTTTGTGCAATCTCAATTGCTGCAGGTGCTAGAAGCAAAGACCTCTTATCAATACACATATGGAACTCCCTATTGCAATTAATATGTACACAAGAATGAGAACTCTACTGCTGACTGTGGACTTCTGGTATTGGGTTGGAGGGGAATCCCAAGCCATCCAGTAATTGCTACTGATTTGAAGCACCTGGAATAGTATGTGTGCTGCCAATATGATAGGAACCAAGGCACCTTTATATGCTGCAATTATAAAAGAAGAGTAGACTTGCATTTTGACCTTACCAGTTTCTCTTTCTTCTTCCTTTACAATCTGTTCAAATCTAAATTCATTGATTCACATCGCTCGGTCCTCTGCATCCTCATTTGATATGGTTTATCAGATTCAGAGTCCATGGTATTGCAGAATCTACTTCTGCTATTGCCTGTTTGTGGCACTATCCCCCTAACTGTGTGCTGCATCAATTGCATTCAAAGTTTGCTGGTGTGCACCAACTAGATTTAATAAATATGCACCACCCAGTATATCTTCATTCCTCCCAACTTGAACTATGTCTCCTTCTTGCATAACCTGCAAAGTTGCCCAAAAGATCCCTAACACTTTTTCATGACTTGACACTAGAAATTTCCTATTCAAAGAGTAAACTGTTCTGTACATAAAGGTTACAAATTTGCAAGTGTAGAAAGTGGGCTCACAAGTATAAGGTCAGATGCAGATAAAAATTCTGCTTAATGTGTCACATATACCACTGTCTTCGATCCCAGAACTCCAAGAAGGAACTCATGTTAGATTATTTGGTAAACTAAATCCGCTGCTAGTTCTAATTATTATTGCATACCAACTTAGTTTATTTCTCCTGCAATTGAAATGGGCAGCTGACGTGATTACTGGTGACGGGATTTACGTTGTTCGCATACAAAGACATGAAGACTCTAGTGTAATGGATCTCCTCTGGTAGGTTGTTTAGAGAAAACCAGGGTATATATCCCAATTGCCCTTGGTCTTGAAGCGATAAGATCTAGTTGGGTTTGGTAGAGTAACCTGTCATGCGCTGATGGCGAGGCATTGGACTATACATTCAAATAAAATTGTACTTTGACAATCTACTCTACAAATGCATTCAATCCTTCTAATTGGAGATGGAGATCAGTACTCTAAAGAGATGAGCTCCTGTATGAGCATCAACAACACTAAAAGGGTCATCGAGAATATAGAAATCTGCATCCTGGTAGATTGCACGAGCAAGTTGTATTCTTTGCTTTTTTCTGCTACTCAATTTGATCCCTCTTTCTCCAATCTCTTTCTGATCCCCATGAGAAAACAATTCTATGTCTTTCTTTAGAGCACATACTTCAAGTAAATTTTCATACTTGTTTCTATTCATCTTGTTCCCAAATAAGATTTTCTCTTCAATTTCCCTGCTTTGAATCCATGGAGACTCTGGAACATAAGATATGGTACCATTGACCTTCACAATCCCTGATAGCTTGGGTATTTCTCCTAGAATATTGGACAACAAGCTTGACTTTCCAGAACCAACTGATCCACAGACTGCAACTTTCATGCCTTTTCTTAGCTGCAAATTTATTCTCCTTAACATGAGATCATTGGAGGTTGGATCCCATGAAAATTCTCCATGTTTGATCTCAACTACCAGGTCAGTTGAATCCCTAGGTAGATTCTCTACTGCATTGCATTGCAGCTCTTCTTCTTGTACAAAAGTGGGTATTCGGTTTAACGACACGTTGCATTGAGAAATCATAGAAACCAATTCAGGTAGATTATATATAGGCTCCTGAAGGATTTGGAAAGTTGTTAAGGCAGAAAGCACTTTACCTGCTGTCAATGGAACCCCTATTAGCAAGCAGGTACCAAATGTAATAGCAGACACGAAGGTTGGTGCCGCCCAGAAGAGAAAAGTGACTGCAGAGGAGGTATACATATATGTTTGTAGATATCCTTGTTCAACCCTTCTCAGCTCTTGGAGCCTATGTAGATATAAGGTTTCCCAAGCTTGCAGTTTCAGTATCCTCATGCTCTTTAAGATCTCTGAGGTAGCCTTCATACGTCTATCCTTTGCCTCCATTATCTTACCCTGATATTTCTCTTGTAGTTTAGAGAAAGGGGTATTGCCAACCATGATTCCAACTGTGGCTACCAGCCCTGCAATAGACGCCATGTCAATATTCTTGTATAGAATTACTAAAGCCAAGAGTACCTGTAGAGGGAGAAGCCAATTATCATGCATGTACCAGGAAAACTTTCCAATGTGTTCCACATCTACACTCATATAAATTATAATTTCACCAATAGTATGCTTTTGTCTAGACCTGTTAGACAGACACAAGCCTTTTCTGTATACAATAGCTATTAGTCCTTATCTAACCCACATCCCGAGCTGCTGGGCTCCAAAATACCATTGTTCATAGCATACCCTACATTCATATTGCTCCCCAAAACCACATTCCATTCAGGAATATTGTCAAACACTTTCCTTGCATCCTCAAGAACAGGAGGAACAGAAGAAAAAAAAACATGTCATCCCCGCATCCTTTGAGGACTGCAATGAGCAACAATAACACCGTGAAGTGATCAATTATCCCCAAAGGTAAAATGGCAACAAGAAAATATATGCATGAACACTCACACACAAACGACTTCAATACCTGCTCTGAAACACACTATCCAGTAAGTTTGGTTATTCGGAAACGAGGCGTTCTACTGGAGGATTTGTAGGAACCTTCTGTAGATGCTAAGAAGGATATGCTTCATGTTTATCATATCGGGGATAAGGATTGCAAGGTTTTTACAGTCCTCAGTTTCACAGCTTATTTATACTGGGAGCTTTCTATCGTCATGGAGTGCTCCCCTTTGCATAGATGCATGTCAGTCACGATTTTGATTCGAAAGCAAAGCAGCTGGAGACAACGAAAAGATAGGTTCATCGCAATATTATTTAGTATTTGTATAAATGCAAAGATTAGTTGTGTGAAATATTTATTGGGGTCGTGGATAGAACGCAGATTAGTTATTGATTACGCGATGGATGAGATTCATTATGCATGGAGACTATTCCCTATGTAATGTAGCACATGAAAACACTATAAGAATCCATGATGATTCATTTAAACAGTTCTTATATATTCAGTCATAAAACACCCAACATTATTTAGAAATCTATACTAATATAAGACGATATTATACAATATATACTATAATAAAATACTAACTATACATACTAGAAAGAAAAGAAACACTTATAACTCTTTATTACATATTTAATAAATAATACTAAAAAAATAATATACTATACTAATAGATAATAATCTAATATATATAATATATAATTGAATCTAATGGAATAATACTAAATGTACTAAACATATTTGGGTTTTTCTCTATTTATGCCACCAACCTTGCTGCTAATAGGTTTATTGTTTGGGAATGAATGGCTTCTTCACTCCCAACTATGAAATGGACCATTGGTGGGGAATTGGATATGGTGGAGCGGGCGAGCGATAGAGATGGTGGTGTTCGCAGTGTTATTTCAAGTTTGGAGAAGCAGGGATGGTCTTGATGCAAAGTTCATTGACATATGTTTGACCCTATTTGCAGAAAGAGGGATTTAAATTATGGGGTTGGTTCAGATGGTGCAACTTCCGTAAAGGAAAATATAAGGTTTAGGGGCTATTGGATCACTTGTATGGGTTTTGGGATGGGAGTATATTCTATGGAAAGCTCCAACCAATTTCATTCCAATGGGATAATTAGTTATATAATCAGGCATAAAATAGGTGAATTTCCATAATTTACCAACCTTGCAAGTTGTCCGACGAGAAAATCATTGTTGAGGGTTTGTCAACCAGCGTGTTACCTCTTGCTCTTTACTGCAAGAAATTGCAGGGTTCTCACTCTTCTTAGCATTCTCACATCAACTTTCTTGTAAGGTTCTCACTCTCTTAGCATTCCCACCGCCATCTTTCCAGGGTTTTCCAGAGTCTGTGTTCCCAACTTTCCACTTTTTCATCCCACTCACGGCTAGCCTGCTAGGGTTCTCCAAACTCTATCTTCCCATCTTTATTCTCGGCCCTACGAGTCCTATGAGGAGGAAGAGGACTTACGAATCTACACACAAAGCCTAGGCTATGCTATTCTGCTCTGTTGTGCCGAGCTGATTCATGTAGGTTTAGGTATGTTATGAGGGAGTAAGCTATCTACTTGACCATTTGCACCGGGGTCCATATGACGCCGTCACCGTCAGGTGATAGCTTACTCTGTTACCTTTTAGTGATACCAAGAACAACCGATTCCAACACCTACTTTCACACCAAGTGCGCTCTCAAATTCATCCATCCATAAATTTATCCATGAAAATTCTTGTTTTTTAAGTGCAAGTTTAAAATTGTAAGTTTTGATTGGAATTTTTATAAAAATTGCAAATGTATGTTTAAAACTATATAATTTTAGTCAACTCCATAAAAATAACTGGAAAGATCTAAAACTTGGAACTTGGAACGTTTTACCAACTTCCTTGTAACAATTAATCAACTCCTTTGTTTGTTTTATGGAACCTCATCCAGGTTTAAACCTTGGATTCTTTATCCTTCATGATCACGGAGGTTAAAGTTTTAAACAAGCATACACACAGAACATTGGCGTTATCAAATCCATAACTATTGAATTTCAAATTACAAGTTTTTAGAACACAATTTCAGATTAGGTGAGTTCAGTCTGTAGATTCAATTTGATTTGGTAAATTAGTATTCTTCATTATTGCATTATACCAGAGTGTAATAATAGTTTGTTGTAGAATTGATCTGCAATGAAAATGCAAGAAAAGAAGCATCTGTTTTTCTTTGTCTCACTGTCACAAGAAGTTAATGGAGTAATCTATTACCGGACGGAGTCAAGTGGGCCCCGGTGCAAATGGTCGGGTAGATAGTTTACTCCTGTTATGAGTGGGAGTTATCGGGAAGCGGTGTATTATGTGTTCTGCAATATTTATTCTACTCTTATTCTGTAGTTGTGCCTGAATTTTTTTTTTTTAATTCAGGAAAGCAACCAGTAGCTTACCAGAGTCCTAAAAGACCAAACACTTTTTCCAAGCAAAAGCATTGACGAGTCCTTGACCTCGTATGGGAGTAAAGAGATAATTTTTTATACAAGCATTGGTCAAACCCTGTCCCTGCAGGGCGTGCATCAGGAGCATAATTTTGTTGTTATTGGCCTCTATGTTTAGATGGATCGCTCATTAATTTTGTTCCACCTCATTGTGGGAACATCGATGAGTGGATGCATAACCAACATAATCATATCGTCACCTGCTTACCTGCATCAAAATTGAACCACCCTAACTAGGGATAATATTTTTTGCTTTTCTTCTGAGAACCACCCAAAATTCCAGGTAGAGGGGAGGGTTCTAGCCCCTCCCAGAAATGTAAAGTTAAAATTGGCTTTCAAAAAAAGTTTAAATCTGAATTTTACCCTTCCAATTAAGAAATTCATAAATTATATTAACACTTCAAAAGAAGCGCAATATTTGAAATTACCCATCTATATAAATTTTGCAATCTATTGAAATTCCTATTCTATAAAGTTCAACTTGTCACTCAACATATTGGAAATATGATAAATTATAATCACTCACTCACTCATGTCATGCACTCACTGCTTACTTGTGCAATATGATCAGTAATCATTGATGACAACAAGGCACTAGCCAATCTAAAGTGTGACAATGTGTCAACAACTACAACTATAACAAAAAAGAACAACTAGTAGTCTACTACTAGGCCTAAAACAAGCTCAAAACTTTGTGCCTACTACCTATGTGAACCTCGCTACCAATGTCCACTATTTTTTCGTCAAAATGAAATTCAAAACGCCAGTTTAAGGAGTCCTCCTCTACAAGAATTCATTTATTACATGAATATCATGGACTCGGGACAATTATAAACAACACTCGATGTCATGCAAATACAAATAATGGCATGTATCTAGGATCACAAACTGTGCAGAGGTCGATTTATGCATTGCTATAGAGAGGTGTCATTGGGAACAAGATATGGAGAAACAATGGTTATTAATAAAATTAAAAAAACAATTGTTGGCTCAAGAATAGTCTTCAATTTGATGGGTGGCATGATCGTGATGTAATCTCCCTCCATGCTTCCAAACATTGTGGCTTCTCACAACATTTGTCCTGAGCGTCACCAAAATACATATAAAAATTACTTGTGTTTATATCCTCTTCCCTTTAAATCCTCATCTCATAGTCATAACTAATGATTATTAGATATGCACATCCTCACCTTATAATACGAAATGGGTCAAGGTGTAGAGACAACCATAAAATATTAAACTTGTCAAGAGTTTAGACACAAAGAGTAAGATACAACTATAAGTAAGTATCATATTAAAATTTACCATATATGTCTTTAATTAACACTATCAACTGAGATTTTGACATGTTGGATTGTTGTGATATTCTTATCACTCCCTACCAATGTGATTGCAAAGCATTCTTTGAAGGTGAAGTCCATAATTTTAGGTCTTCTTCCTCATTATCATGCCTTTTGGTAAGACAATAAAGAGGGTAGTGGCTTGCTTAAGCATGGAAAACAGTTTCGACATAGAGGTATACACATTAATTGTTTCCATTAAATAACTTAAATTCCTACCTGTGACTGTCTATTCACTTAATCATGTATTGGTACAAAACACAACTAATTTTAGAGCCTCGAGCCCTTAATTACTCACACCTAGAACTTTCTCAAATCTCGACCATTAATAAACTTCTTTTGCTATTTTAGTTCAATTTAAAAGGAGGATTGTTGAGACTCAGACATGCAGTGAGTTGGAAGGATTAAATCGACTTAGTCTTGATTCCATTTCCCCTACATCCCATACATGTATGCTTTCACGACAAGTGTTGAACACAAATATTTGATGGCCTAACCCCGGTTATGCTAGATTTGCTAACTTGCTTGGTATGTTGCTAAGTTGCTTGGTATGTAGGATTTTTTTTTTTAATATTTTCATAATTTTGTATTATTTTTTCTTAGGTGCCCAATCCATATCATTTTTACATCTCTCAAGCTTGGATTGCAGGTGGGTGCCCCAATATGGTTATGACATAGTCTAGGTAGATTTTTTGTATAATGCCAGGGTGCTCCAACTTGAAAAAATACAATAGAATAGTTGTTATATTATTGACCTGTAAAATTAATGATACACATATTACAATTTAATGTGTTCAAAATAATTTTTATTGAAAATATATCATTTTTCATGTAAATATTAAGGGGTGCTCAATTGTTAAACATTGTAAACAATTAAAGGAACAATATTTTTTTTGGCATTTTTTGGGGTGAAAGGGTTTAGTTAATTTATACTTATCAATTGAAGTACAATTATGTATATTTCCCTTCATATTTGAAGGGCTCCAAGAATAAATACCCTTCCAATTGAAATTAAGACCCACCCTTCAAATTTGATCACTACTTACGATGAAGACGGAATATTGGAATGGATGGATCTAGAGTTTGCATAATAAAATCATCTACCAAATACAATTTTAAACATTAAAAAATTTATTAACTACCACCCATGCATTAATTAAAATCAAACAACTTCTCAGCTAGCCATAATAACTTAGAAAGTCAGCCTACCGAGTCACCAATCCGAAGTAGTCTAGTCACTTCATATACTAAACTCTAGACTATATATATATATATATATAATTTCAATACTGGCAATGATTAAGGGTGGTCGTCAAATGGACGACTTCCAAAATTAAATAAACTTCACGGTTTACGTGTTTTTTCCACATAGACCTGTATTTAACTGATAAAAAATGGAAAAAAGGGCATACAGGCATCAATTTTAACCCATAGCTGGAGGTATTATGGTCATATTCCAATGATCATTATATTAGTTTACATTGGGTTGCATTATGATTGTATTAAGGTTATTGTATATGATATATTATATAGATTTTATATGTATGTTTTACAATATATGTGTGTTGGGACTATTTTGTTTATTTTGATGTTGTTTTGTGTTATATATATGGTTTATAATTTATATATTGTAAGTTTTGTAACTATATAGTATGTAATATATTAATATATTTTTTGGATTTGTAGATAGAATTTTCTAAGCAAATGTACCTTGCAAGCGATATTTACCTCCATAGATGTCTAGACATGATCTGTTGTAGTAGATGTTTTCTATTTATGTCTATCATCGATATTAATTGATTAGTCTCGTATTGATATTTCATCAAACATATCTATAGCCTCCCCGAAATAAGCATTATACTGTAGTATTAGGTCTAACTTGGGTGGTCTAGATCTCACTTTATTAATCTTATAAGGTACACAAATGGCCAGGGATATTGAACGTATAAGCAATATGGTTAGCATGTTCTTGTACTTATCCTGCACAAATTAACTTATGGGTTATGTTAATTAGGATTAATTCAGCAGAATCCCTTTGTGACACAAATCCATCTACAAAGTTACAATTTACTAAATTTTAACACCGCAGATGGATCTAGAGAGAATCTATATGTAGTGTCAAAATTTAGTAAATTGTAACACTTCATCGCCAAAATTGCAATTTTCCATTGTTGGAGTGGCAATAAAAAAACTAACATAAATGACTAGTTCATATTATTCTAGTTATTCATTTTTTATGCCGTGACTAAATTAGTCGTTTATGTTAGTCATTTTTAACACTGTCATTTATTATCTAGTCATGTTTGTTAACTGGTGACTAAATTAGTCATTAATTTTAGTCGTTTGTAGTTGGGTCAATCAAAATTGCTCATATTTAGTAGTAAATCACTTAAAAAACCTGTGGTGACTAGAATTTTTAGTCACGTAGTAGCTAATTCCTCATTTTGTACTAGTGTACCTTTCTTGGCGTGTTTAGAACCAAACAGAGTCACTCTGTCTTCTTCAGTTTTAAGATTCTGAACTTCAACTGCAAGAAAATATACCTTGGTTAGGTTTTGAAAGGGATGAGGGTCAAGTTCTTTTTTCCCTCCATCTATGTTCTCTGTTATCAGTGTTACAAGTCTAAACAACAAGAGGCCGAGAGCATTAAAACCAAACAAGACACCATTAAAACGATGGTTGCATCTTTCTAGGTACATTAAAAACCTAGGGATTTTCTTTATCTCCTTTTTCCATGAAGGAGTGTTTTTATTAGATTCGCATAGATTTCACAAGGATTGAGTTATGACTTGTGCTTCATTTAGAGTGGTCACCATCCTAAATATTAATGCCTAATTCAACCATCGCTTAACCTTCAAAACCAAATTCGTTGGCATAATCCCTCACCATGGAGTATAAAGTATATAGTTTAGGTTTGTATTATAGTTGTGGCTATGAAAAAGTTGTGTTTCAAAACCCTTGATGGCCCTTTTTATGTGACTTGAAGTCGTGTAGCCTAAGTTACTTTTCAAAGCCAAGGGAGAAATCCTCATCTTGCACAAGGTAAAGAAAACATTTCATCCGTTAGCATTGGAGGCTAAGTAAGACTACAATACTTACCTTATCGAGCCCTTAAGTAGAATAAAATGAAGAAACAACAAACAATTTTTACAACAATACTTTCAATAGAATGCATAAAAGTAGTGTTTGCCCCAAACTGATATCAACCAAAATGTATGACATAGAATCAACCAAAGGTCATAAGAAAGCATATTAATGATGAATAGTAATCATATTTACATAAATATTGTAGGTTACTAAATCCTGTTATCATTACGACAGAAATTTAAAAAGTATAACATCTCTCAAAGTTATTCCTGTAAACTTCTAAAGTTACTTGCAGTAAATAAATAAATAGAAATATTTTGAATTTTGAGGGTTGTTACATGTGGTATCATAGTGATTTTCCAAACACTAGACCTAATTGGCTCACTCGCATATAAGTAAGAAAACCTATGTACTAATTTTATTTGCATTTATTTCTGTACATAAATATAAAATCTGTTTTGCAGGAAAATGGAAGGTGTTGAAGCATCTGCTGAAAATGGTTCTTAGCAACCCTGACAACATTTATGTAGAACTGAATAATCCATAGTTACTACAGAAAGTTAAGGAGTTAAAAGAGGAACTGCAAACTATAAAAATAGACAATGAAAGAATTCTGAAAATGAATCAAATGCTACTAGACAATATGCATAATAGAGGAAAAGATAAGTGAAATGTTTATGAAACTGATTCTGAAACAACACCCTATAAGCATAAAGGAAAGAAAGCAAAATATTCTAATAGTGCATCTTCTTTAGAGGTTATTACAAGGTCACATAGGGAAAGATATAAATACATAAGTGACAGTAGTGAAAGTGATCGTAAACCTAGGAGAAGGAAGTATGAACCCTATGAATAAATTTATGGGGAATTCAAAAAAATAAAGCCTCCCATGTTTAATGGAGAAGTAGAGAAAGGTGAAGAAGCAAAAGCTTGGCTGTCAGGAATCAAGAAATATTTCCAAATTTACAACTATTCTAACAGACTAAAAGCCCGGATGGATATTTACAATTTAACCGGAAAAGTGGATATCTAGTGGAAAGATATAAAAAAGAGTCAAAAATATTAAAGAGGAGTACTTAACCTAGAGAGTTTTTAAAAAGTATTTTAAAATGAAATTTTTATCTGAAGAATACTACGAGGAAAGAGATAAGGAATTCTATGAATTAAAATTGGGTTCCATGTCAATGAAAGAGTTAAGAAACAAATTTTTAAGTCTGTAAAGGTGTGTACCTTACGTAATTGATGAAAAACCTAAAATACAAATATTTTTAAATTGTCTGCACACTAGCTTCAAAGACAGGATTCAGTTCAATAACCCAAAGAATCTTGAGGAAGCTATGAGAAAAGATGAATTTTGTTATGAACAGAGTAAGAAAACAGAAATTTTACCTAACTGGAAGACTAAGAAGACAACTCACTTTGACCAGAAGAGAAGAAAGTTTAAGTAAAACCAATGTTTTGGGAGTAAATCTCAGAATTTCTCCAAGAATAACTATTAGAGAACTGATTTTAAAAATAAAGAACCAAAAAATACTACATCACCAAAAGGCAGGGATATGCCTAACAACTTTGTTAAAAATAATGAACAAATGAACCTGTCAAATGTTGGGAATGTCAAGGACCACATTATTCCAAGTATTGTCTGAACCAGAAGGGGAACTTCAGCAACATACACACTATCTAGCAAGAGGAAATAGTTGGATATGTGGCAAATGAGATGCCCAAAATAAATGCATCTTTGGAGAACCAACAGGTGTACCATCAGACTTCCATGGTGGAAGTGAAAGGTATGATACAAAACTAGTCTGTTTCCATCTTAATTGATCTAGGTTCTACTTTAAGTTATATATCTCCTAGAATAGTGGAAAAGTGCAACTTATTTTTTTTAAAGTTTGAAAAATCCTGGCTAGTCCAGTTAGATACAAGAACTATAAGAAAGGTGGTCAATTATGTTGAAAATTGTAATTCTCTTATGAGTTAGTTTGAAAATCAGGTCAAAACCACTTATACTATGAAACGAGAACTTTATACTAAGAACGAGAACTCTAGCCATAAAAACAATGATTTTTGCATAAAAAACACCAAAAACACCCCCCAAATAGAAAAGTGTTGATACCAGTATACACAATTTTTTTTCGGAGTAAAAAATAGAGCCATGGCCTAAACATTACATAGTGTTGTTTACAAAAAATTTAAAATCAACCCCTAAATTGGAAAAGAAAAATTCTTCAATACATAAATTACAACTCTTTTGAAACTTGCATATTATACAAAAAAAAAAAGTCTTAAATAATTTCACCACACTAACCATATAAAATCAAGGAAATGATGATGCAATTCATATTGAAATCATATATTAGAATGCAATGGTTACCGAGGGCATTGAAATTGCAAGCTATCTCTTATGATTCTAATTGTATTATGTATATGTTCCTCTTAAGTGGACATCCTTAACCTTTCTCCTCTTACTCTCTGTTATCTACACGTGTATGATGCTATATATAAGAAATATGATTATGTTGTATTTAGTGGATTATGGTACCAACACATGTTAACGTGATTATAGCATTATTATGGAAAGTCCATGTATTTTGGATTCCCAATGACCCCTTTAATATTTTCCAAGGGTTTATTCAATAAAAGATAGTGATTGTTAATTTAATATGAAATTATATTTTGTCTTACTACATTTTAAATGCTTGAATGAGAATTTTATTTAGTGATCCAAGTTAGTTTTGAATAAAAATTCTATTTAATATGAAATTATATTGTGTCTTACAACTACATTTTAAATCCATGAATGAGAATGCACAAGTAATCAAACAAAGTTTTAATTAAAACTATATCTATCTATATATATATTGTAATTAAAAATAGTTTATTTAAGATTTCCTTTAATGTTTTGATAATGATTTATTTTTATTATAATTTTCTAATTTTAGCTAATGATTACTATGTAGGTTTTCAAAAGAAAGTAAATCTTGATAGATTCAAATATCTAAAATATTTTGGAAATCCATTAATATATTGAAATAAATATATAAAAACAATCTTAGAGCTAAGTCTTTATCTTAAAAATGAAATAAATATATAAAACTAAGTCTTTATCTAAAAAATAAAAAATATAAGCTATGCTTTATGTACTTTAATGATATTTTAAAATTTTAAAAACATTCAATAACATTGTAGTAACTTAACTGAATAAGTTTTCTTTAAAGTAAGTTAACCCCATTATATGCTAGAAGAGAATAGTAAGGAGACAACACAGAACAAAAAAAGATCCATGTTCAACAAAATCGTAAAATATTTGTAAGAGACAATGATATTTTGAAATCCACTTCACTTATTTTTGAATTTAAGCAAAGAAACCTGTTACAACTACATTGCGGTTGGTATTTGATCTTTTCTTTATTTTCAAAGCGACTTACCTTATTTTTGAATTTATAAGTATTGCAGCTATTTATTTATTTATTTATTATGTAATTATATTCATCATTGAACTTCACATTTCTGTGTGGTCAATTGCTACATATATCTTTTATACTAGAAAGAATTGCAGACAGCTAAGACACCGATATGAAGTTGAATGAAACGAATATCTCACCGCTTGGAAAACAAAATTAATTCAAGGATAGGATAAGAACATGCAAAACCTTTATGAATTGATTTTAATTAAGGTCCAACCATCGAGTCCCATGTTCTAGCAATTATAATTTGCATCATTTTGTATGAATCGGATTCCCCTTCTGCCAGAATTGAGCTCTTGACCACCAGTGAGAAAACGCCACCGTTATCCTTGAGATCAAGCCAGAGGATAGAAAAAACTGGTTACAGGTAGGTGGCAATTGCGAACAGTTGGTAGCAAGTTCAATCCTAGGCCATCAGAAGTAAAGTTACAGAACTTCCCTGCCCCGCATACAACCTTGAAAAATGATAAAATAAAGAATGCAACACTCTCTTCTATGTCTACAAACTTAGAATTCAACCAAAAAAGGGCAAATAAATTGGCATGCATATAAAGGTTAACACTTCCTTAGCTTTGTTGGAAGACGGCATGCACACTTTAGCATATCACAAAACAAGTCGAAATTTAGAAGCTTGAAAAAGAAGGAAACACATACGTACCCCGAGAAGGCGGTGAGATTTGAACTTCATATTGGTGTCTTCACTGTCTGCAATTCTTTCTTTCATATATATTTTAGATCGCAACTGTTGATCATGGGCCTCTTGCTCATTGACTATGCATTTTCACGTTCAAAGCCGAGCACTTTCGCTGATAAGCATTCCTCATATACCCTTAAATCACATTCATAACTCACCAGGTCCTGTTGGTTGGTCTGTTGGAGGGGAAGAGAGGAGGGAGTAGAGCTCAGCTCCCTCGGGCGCCAAAGCGCCA
>LPNX010781614.1:113351-300333 GCA_001517045.1 Pseudotsuga menziesii | reverse complement strand
TATACACATACTGCTCTAGCTACCCGTCTGAAAAGACGTAGCCAGGCCGGTGGAACCCCAACTACTGACTCCTGCATAGCTACAGGGAGATGCTCTATCTGTATCATAGGTACTCGCTCGGTCATCCTGCCTAGTTTCTCCTCGAGTACTCTGATCAATCCTAGGTCTCCCCCTGCAACAGGACGTTCGAAGGTATGTGGGAGCCCTTCAGGGCGGACTGGTCCAATATCTGCATTTTGACACATAAATAGGGTTTAGACTTGTGCATATGTATATATCCTATCATTTGAAAATCCATAAAAATTTGATAATGATAAAAAATAAAAAATGACTTACCCATCTCTCCCCATGCTCCTCCTGGAGGGAGGACTAGGTCGGGATCACCTCGGAAATCTAACCCGACGTATGGAAACTGCTCCAACGCTAGCACCTGTCGTTCCCACCATGTATAGAAATCATCATCATACATGCTATGTACTACATCTCCTCCTCCTTGACGGAGGAAGATATCTCCCCACCGGCTTAGCCTCAGCTGCCGTGGATGATAGACCTGTAATGGTATTGCAGGGCTCATAGCTGGCACCCTCTCAAAGAAGAATGCTACCAGTATACTACCATAGCCAAAGTTCTTCCGTCTTCCCCTCCTACAGTTGGACAATTGCCTCTTCATGATGGGGGCAATTCCCGTACACCAATCAAAGAGAGTACCTCTAAAGCAGTCCACCGCCACTCTCATCTGAGTCCTGGTGGCCATGTGTAAGCCTGCTGACCCTGACAGTATGACAATGGTACTGGCCAATACCTGAAGTGTAAGATCTTGAATATCTGCAATGAGAACGCTGTTGCCTTTCTTTTGAGTACCAGGCCTGTAGAATACATCGATATAGTTTTGGACACTCAAGGGGTCTCCATCCCTGCCAGTGCCTTCCAGGTTCACCGGTGCTCCCCGATGTGACAACCCAGTTATGAAGTAGATGTCTTGTGTGGTAAGCTCCAAAGTCTCACCTTGGATATTGAACATCCCTAGGTCATGGTCCCAGTAATGGACTAAGAACTCTAATATGCAGACATTGGCCCACATGGGCGATGTGCAAAAGAACTTGAGAATCCCACTAGTCCTCAATGCTTAGATAGTAGGCAATATTTGGAGAGCCGCTTGATCCATAGCTTCATGTTCCCTCTCTCTCCACTCCAGCACCATGTTTTTCCTGACAAAAACATACAATTTGATTCATTATTCCATAATAAAATTTAAAAAATTTTAACTATTTTTTAAACATTTGACCTATCACGCAGCATTCGCGACTGTCCATTGGGAAAAGTCGCGAGTCATTCGCGACTTTCCTATTGTGCAACTCGTGAATGGAACTCGTATTTGCGACTATTACGCTTAGCAACCCACGAATACATTTTGCCACATTTTAGGTTGATGAAAAATACTGAATTAACCACTAAATTAAAAATTTGTTTGGATCAAATTGAAGAGCTAAGGGTGTAGATTTACCTGAAGCTGACGGTTTCTGAATCCGATGGTCCAATTGTCCACAGTGATCAATCAAAGATAGAGGGTAAACTTTCCTTTTTGGTTCAAAAAGTGCAAATAGTATGAAATGTTTTTATTTTCAAACTATTTATAGAAATAAAATTTCATAAAGTGGGTCTTTTTATATAGTTTGAAATGTCAATTGATTAATATCATACTCTTTTTTCCTTGGAATAGGTTTACCAAATTTTACAAAGTGTTGATGCTTCTATAGGGTGGTTTTTGCTCTTTCCAACACATGTTGGCATCTTATCACTCCACATTAACCTTAGTAATCAACATTTTTGCCACGGACTATGGTATCTTCAGCCATTAGTCCCTTGTCTCTACCATTGTTCTTCCGTGGCTAGGATCCCTTTTCATGAGTATCATTCTTATATGCCATTGCCATCCTTTGGTACTCATTTTCGTCACTGTTTCAAGCCCTGGGGTTTCCTCATAGCTATTTTTCACGCTAAATAGAGCTTCTTATGAATCTCTTTTTACAAGCTATCCCTTTATAGGAATCCCCAAACTTATGGAGTTTCTTTAGGCCCAGGTCTGACTCCTTCAAAACAGACTTGACTGCCAAGTTATCTCGTCCATTCAAGCTCGTTAAGAATATGTGAACGGGCATCCGCATTGGTGGTAGGTTATCTCTTTCTCGGACCATGTGGAATAATACGAGAAAGGATCACTCTCTTTTCTTCGGAATTGAGAAGAGTATTCTCAGGTATAGGTTTATCACTTTTCCGGACCTGAGGGACTAAATTTACGGAAAAGGAACACCCAGTTTGAGCTTAGTTTTCTCTTTTTCGTGCTCTAGACCCAAACATGAAAAAGATTCCGAGTGTACTTTGTGTCTTTGTCATGCTCGTAAAACACTAAAGAACAAATAAATGAGTTTATTGTTGTAAGCCCCATTTCTCGTAACCAAATGGATCTTTCCGAGTGATCTTGCTTTCCTTCACACTCGTAAAACTCAAGCTATTTTATGCTGTTTTGGAAGGAGCGTTGGGTAGGTGGTAATTTAACCTTTTTCGGACCTCCCCGACTAAGTACGAAAAAGGTTCACCTTTTCTTCTTCGGAAGTTAAGAGAGTTCTTATGTGGTTTGTTTTATACTTTTTCGGCCTCAGGAGACTAAATTGGATGAAAAAGGACCCCCCTGGAGTCTTCTTTGGCATTTTCGGACTCTTGAAAAGTGAAAATACCACATGAGCATGTACTAGTTTGGGCTCATTAAATCCACGGATCAGTGTATCAAGCATTATTTTCCCATCTCTTCAAGCTTGTTAAAAAATGAAGAGGGAACCGAGTTTACTTTCCTGGACTCGTTAAAACTTAACAGGGAAGGTAAGGAAGAAGTTTTCTCTTGTTTTCCGTAATGGCAGCATGTCATCCTTGAACATAGCACTCTTTGCTTTCCGATATCCATGTTTCAGTATACACTTGTGTTCAGCTATCAATTTGAGTTTTGACTCCTCCTCTTGTCCATTATACTTGGGGAATCTGATCATGTCTCCTACATGATAGATAAGTCTAGTTGTTCTATCTATCCATTGTATGCTGCCTTGGGTCATCTCTGTGTCGTGCTCACTGTTCAAGGATTATACCTAATGTCTGATCTATCACCTGATCCTATTACTATTATATATGTTATCCATTTACTTGTGTCTCCCTTCTTTTGCCCAGTTCCTAGTCACTCTTGTGATCCGTTGGAGAATCCATTTCCTTCCTTATCACAGTATGGTTCCGTTTCAGCACCTCCTGATGACGAAGACCTAGAGTTTTGACGATAGTACCTATGGATTCAATTTCATAATTGGTGAACTCCTTTGCTTTAGTTGTCAATTATCACTTATTGGTTGACAAACTGTTGAATCCTCTCCATGTTTGACTTCAGCTTACCCTTATTCACATGGCTTGGATTGTACTGGTTCTTTGGGATCATTTATGAAGACCTTAGTCCCTCATTTTGGGCTAAGTTGTGCAAGACCATGTTCTCTTCTGATATCCAGCTCCCAGATCTTTGAAGACTCATCATTATTGTATTGTGGTTTCGATCCACCTTTGTAATATACGTGGTTTCTACCCATATCATATGATGTAATAAAATATTGTAAAGGAGCTAGTGTTCCAGTAAATTGAACATAGTATCCTCAGATGTAGCTTTGTATATCACATTATGATGTATTTGTTTCAGGTACTCTCTCTGCTCCATTGGATTTCTGAGTTTCTCCAGAGTTAAAGATTATAATGTATTTCGGCCATTGTTCCCCTCTGACCTCACACATTAGGGGGCATCTGTTATACACCTGAGTGGCACCTCTCCATCTGAGTGCTGATATCCCTCATGTCAGCACACAAAAGGGCACTTATGGATAGAGGTTTTCCCTTAACACTATAGCTTGTCTTGTCATGAAATACATTCTACCTTCATCCAGCAAATTACTTTGCCATTTAGCCATGTTGGGATGTATTCGCGACTCTCATTCTTGACAACTCACGAGTCATTCGCGAGTCTCCTTCACAGCAAGTCGCGAATCCTTGTATTCGCGGGTTGTGCTTATATAGAGTCGCGAGTCATTCACGAGTTGCTCTACTACATACCCGCGAATGTGCTTCTTAAAATAAAAACATAAAATCACACACTAATGGGAGTTTAGTTAAGTCATTTTACTTAATCTCCCTAACTGCTACAACTTCCCCAACCTTCGAGAACTGCCTTGTTTCACCCATATAAATACAGGCCTTGGGGAAGGTTGTAGGGACTTACACTTTGGAGCAAAGTTATGCTGGTGGATTTTTTACAGAAGTCTTTGGAGCAGTGAAACTCAGAATCCTTTGGTGACAGAGGAGTCCTTGTCTCAGACGTTTGGTTGTACTCTGAACTTTTTCATTATTGATAATAAAGAGATTACTTCTTCCACATGTGTTTCATATATCTTGGTTTGATAATTGTTTATGCTTCAGTATTTTATATTTGAATTATCTAACCTGCTAACATATATATATGAATCATTCTATATCTGGAAGATTGTATCTGAACAGGTGAAAGGGGAGTGAACCTTGAATACTTTGGAAGTGGAGCAGATTGGAAGAGGACTAGTGAGGATCGAACGTCGTTTAACAAGTAAGTTCTTCTAACCCTCCTATTTCCTATTCTTCACTTTTGAAGTCAATTGTCTACAAGTGTTAGAGTATGTTGGTAACCCCCGATCTATGATTATTTGGTGCATAATACCTTACAACAAAGTAGTTTGTCACTGGACCTTTATTGAGTTTGATATTTACCCTTAGTTCAATCCAAGCGATGTCAGGAATATTGAGTCAGCCTTCACCACCCGCATGTCTAAAATTCGATGAGTTCTTAGCTAGAAATATAAATGCCCAGTTGTGTAATTTTTCGTTAGTTTAGAATCTTAAGGTTCTAATCTCTTCTTATGAATATTTTTTTGAGCTTCAATGATGAAAACCTGCAGCTCCCAGAAATGGTTATGATGAAGGACATGCATAGGGATTATTGCAAGTTCATAAATTCCCTCATGGTTCTAGTATATGAGGTCCTCTTCCAAGAGAGGCTTCCGAGACTCTTACCAGAGATGAAAAGGATGTTGAATCATCCCTTGAAAGAAGAGTCAAGAATTGGTTTCTATCAGAAGATAATATAGTGATTAGGGTCTATGGGTTTATTCACCAACCATATGTCCTCCCAATGTTTCTGACGCTGAGGGTGTTTGCACTAGAAATAATCAGGGAAATGTTGACCTTCAAAAATGAACATTTTATAAGCTTCAGGAAACATGCATATATTATGTTTCCATGGGAAGTTGGACCTTTTACTATTAAAAACAAATTGGCCATGCTAAAGGTTGAAATTTTTCTCAGAGAGAGAGGGTTTGCAATGGAGGCCGTGATCGACTATGACCCTCATCACATCATCTCCAATTGAAGGAAAGCAAATAAGAGCAAGTCATTTGAGCATGTTGAAGTAGCAGGGTTGGTAGAAAGGGAAAACTGGATGAAGCACCCTCAAGAGACTGACTCCAATGAATATATGTTGCCAAGGTCGACCTCCTCTGCCCTGGCGGAGAGTTCCCCTTAGCCAAACCTCTCCTGCATTATAGCCGTAGGCACATAGATCACACCTTTTTCCAGCTTGTCTGATAGGGAAAATAAAAGAGAATACCAAGAGGACATGGATGTAGAGGAAGGGGAGATGGTCAGGATGCCAAAGAAGCAGAAAATTGAAGAATCAAATGAACTCGTGCAGAGTGTCAGGGCTTAGGGAAAGAATAAAATTGTGAAAGTTAAAGATACATCCTTAATGATTCAAGAATGTGTTCAGTAGTGTTTATAAAGAAGCAGTAAGTAGATACAAGTCTAAATCCGAGCTGCTGGAGAAATATAGAGAAGGTTGTAAAAAGGCCTTTGGAAAAAGATCGAAGTTGTGCAAGGAGGTGGACAAACTGATAGGCTAAAAGACCTCCTTGGTGACGGTCAGCGGCCCGACTAAGGGCATGTTGAATTTGGCCATGATCACAGGAGACAAGGTAGTGGAGTTAAAGGTGGACCTAAAAAGAGTCCCTGAAAATAACATAATTAATTTGCATCAAGGAATAATTGAATTCCTCTCCACCAATGTGCTCCAAGCTGCTTTACAAGTATCCAAATTGACGGCTGGTAAGAAAAGAGTTGAAGAGTTGCTCCGAAAGAAGAGGGTGGAAAATAAGGCTTACCAGACCTAGATTAGGAAGCTCCAGATAGATCTATATATAAAAGAAAACCCAAGAGATAAAGGTACTGCCACACAAAGGATACTAAAGGACAAGGAAGGTATGATGCAGTTGTTGAAGAAAAAGCTATAAATCCCTTCTACCCCTCTTATATAGACTGCTGAATCGAATGAGGTTAAAAAGGAGAAGGAGACCCTAAACACCAAGTTGATCAATTGTAAGTCCAAACTAATCATTCAGGAAGGGAAGGAGGGATAGTAGAAGAAATATGTAGAGCTCTGGGCGGAAGAAAAATGAGCCTTCAAAGCAAGGCAAGATGAGTTGGAAAAGGTGTTAAAAGAACTAAAGGAAAAAACTCAGGAATAGCCAGTGCCTGTAGCCCAATCATCTGCAACATCTGGTGCAGAATCACTCTCCCATGCTATGTCCCAGGTAAGTCTCCAATCTATAGATATCACTGGCCTAAGAAAATAGAATCAGGACTTGATGGACATGGCTGATGTCAAAGAAGGGTTGAATAATAAGGTGGAAGAGCGTTGCAGAGAATTAGAAGGTAAGAATAGTGAATTATCAAAACAAGTTTCAGGCCAGGCATCTCTTATAGGGGTGAAACACCTCATTTGGGACATGATAATAGTGGAGGAAAACAAAGTACAACCATACTTGGATTTTATCGAATATAAGGAAAACATCGTGTAGGCAGCCAAAAAACACATCCAAACTGCTAAGTTAGACCTGCATAAAATGCCCTTAGACACGATTGAAGGCGCAATTAATTTCCTCAATAGTTTGACAAAGGAAGACATCAAATGAGGAAACATCCGAGATAGGATCCCAGTCATCAAATGGGCTAGAAGAGAGGTTCACAAACACTGCCATTTAAATATGGTTGAGGAAAACTGGAATGTCATGTGCAAACAGGATGACGACTTCACTGTGATGTTTAAACCTATGGTCCAGAGAGTGCTCCCTTTATTCTAGGAAGAAAAGGGATGAATGTTGTCCCAAAAAGAGTATTATTATAGATTGGTCAACTGCAGGAAGGATCATAGGAAATTCAAGGATATGTCTCATCAATCACTTCCAGGAATGACCGTGATCAAAAAATTGTCTGGGGAATTTGAGTTATTATATGATTTCAAATCTTTTTGCACAAAGCTACCAATGCCTCCTTATTTGGAGAACCTCAAAATCAGAGTATTGGAATAAGAAATGGTAAAGCTGGAGACACCAATAGCTAACCAATGGAAGGTGATAAAAAACTACAGCAAGTCCGAAGACAGGTTATGCCAAGGATGATCGGCTATAACGAAAACTAGAATTGAAGATACATGTGTGAGGTAATCAGGTGAGCTGGTATTTTCAAGACGTAGCATCTTTTGGAGTCCAGCAAAAAATGGTACCTGCATCATTTTCTATTTTGTGCTACCCATGAGAGGATGCCACAATACAATTTGTTGTCGATTTTTGAAACTAATTTTGGCCTTGTTTTGAGGTTGGTCTCGAGGGCCGAAAAATTTTAAATATTCTCCTCATGGAAGGAGAAATGGTTGGTTGGTTTTGAATTTGCAACACTATTGTGTTTCTAATACCTTTTTGAATTAATATGAGTACAAAGCCGAATGCTGGTTATTAGAATGGAAGAATTCCTATTTGTTTCCAAATTACAGTCTGTGATTTTCTCTTCTCATGTGCATGTGTTTCATGTTATATTTTACATTATGTTTCTCTTCATGTCATAGACTCAGTGTATAATGGATAGGAATTAATACTCATATGATCCTTCCATTGTCTCCGATACCCACTAAACGTTTCTTCCAAAACTGGAGTAGAATTCATCCTTGCGGTGCTTTACGCTAGCAGACTGTCATCTTTCTACTATTACCACTAGACCCCAAACATAACGATAGTGATTGAGACACTACCTTGCTCCTGCAAGCATTTTCCTATGCAAACTACTTTGTTTCCTTGGAATTTTGACTCCATAGTCTGATATATCTTCATTTTGTTTCCAAGCACCAAATATTTGATACCTATTTAGTTACATTATGTCTAGCCTTGTTATACACTTGTGAGAGATCCTTTTCTAGAATTGGAGAATCCAGCTCCCTTTCCTAAATTTGTTCACCTTCCCAAAACCTAGGGTGTGATCTAAGTGCTAACAAACTGGCATCATTTCCAGGGACAAAATTGAAGATCATCGCTGGGAAGAATGACAAATATTCGAAGGATAACAGGTTTCCACGGGAAAATAGAGACCCTTACAAGTGAGTAAGGTTTCTTATTTGTCATGGAAACTCCACATCATGGCTGAACTACATCCAAAAGACATCCTGGCTTCCCAATGGCCGCATATAAGAGGTAATCCCGACACTAAAATATTTCCAAGTTTGGATAACCCCAATAAACTATTTGGGAATAAGGGGAAAGATCAGTTAGCTATTCCTCATTTTGAAAAATCCTCTATCAAAGAATCTCGTACCATACAAGGTTCTGTAGAGGAAGCTTGCTTTGACAGATCCCAGAAAAAATATAAATCAGATTCATATATGAAGAACACCATAGTGAACCTTGATAGGTTGGAATAATATCTGCTAGACTCTCTCTAGCAAACCCTTCTGAGGACTATAAGCCCTATACTCCAAAACATTCAACCTTGTACACCCCCGATAGTGCAAAATCACCCTTTCTTCCATGTCCCTCCTATAGTCCCAAACCTCTCCAGACCAATGGCCTCCCATTTCACCCCACTAGATCTACCTATTGCGTTACATGACCTTTCTCAAGGTTATGCCTAGAAGTCATGTTCTATGATGGGGATAGAAATTTCACAAAAAAACAACATGTTGACAGGTTAGAAGACTTCTTAGACCTGGACCTGGTAGATGAAGATGATGTAAATATGAGGTTTTTCATGTTGAGCCTCTTGGGGGAAGTGAAGAAGTGGTTCAAATATTTTCCTGCCAGGTCTATTCGCAGCTTTCCATACTGTGTTCTTGCAAAGGTGGGACGATAAAATAAGCCCCCTACAAGTCCCGTCCCAGTACAACAGCCTAAAGAAAGGTGGTTTCGATTCTGTACAGGAATTTTCCAGTAGGTTTATGAGAACATATAATTCTATTCCGTCCAACATCAAACCACCAGTGGGTACTACAAAGTTACGTTACACCGACGCTTTTCACAGTCATTTTTCTTTTCTATTGAGGGAAAGAAAGTTAGAAAATATTCTTGCAATGTTTTAATACACCTTGGAGGTGGAAGCTAAAATGATGGCAAGCGGGAATATTACATAGAAAATGGAGATGAGGAAAGTCATAGAAGATGGACCCTCCACCTCTGCTGCTTCTGCTAACGACGTAAAGTTTGAAATGATCTTGAAGATGATATAAAAGTTGATGGATAAATTATCGGTAGACAGTGGATCGCAGAACCGGGAGAAAAGTGAGCCCAAAATCAGGAATCTAAATTTCAGGAGGCCCAACCCTCCTCAACCTCCTCATATCATACAGAGGCCAGAAACCCGAATGATCAACAGATACAACCACCTTTTCCTGAAATTTATGTCGACGATGAAGGTGAAGAAGAACTTGTTGAAGATCAAATCCATCATTTTGGAGATCTAGACTCTGACATATACCTCACAGAAGCAGAGCATAATCTATATGCCCAAGAGTAGGATCCAAAAGACCTTGAAGAAGAGTAAAATTAGTACCAGAAAGGGTATATGCATGCCATAGATGAGTTCAAGAGGAAGATCCAATTGAGGAGAAGAGATGTCAATTTCAATAGAGGTAAGTAGAATCTGAATCAACGTTTCACCATCTTGCAAGATGAAGAAAAAATATAAAATAATGAGGAAAAGGAGGAAAAAACCCTATACAGCTACCCTAAACCATATGGTTTCCAAAACCACGGTCCATCACTCCACCACTGAAAAACTATAAATAGGTGATGGAGACCCATTATTTGACATCCACAATCATAAGCACCCTTACTCTGCCAAAGTAGCTCTTGAAACCCTAGCTCACCCTTGAGCTACTTTCACCTTGAGAGCCCCTTTTGGCCCATTTCCACCATTGGAGAAAGAGAAGGAGCAAGTTGGAGCTTGGAGCAACCCTCTTGGATCACTGCAAAGGGCTTCACCAACCTTCACATTGGAGGTAACATTAATATAAAAGCCATTCTTTACATCTTGTTTTTATGTTTCATGCACATGTTTAGAGTAATTTATATTTCTGTTTTAGCGTTTTAATTTACACTTACTGAACTACTACTAAGGAGTCCCTTCTCCTTAGTAGGTGCTCATTCGCACAAGCTAGGGGTAAAACCCTAGCCACACCTAGACTACCACAAGAATAAGCTAACATAATCTCAAAAAGAAAACAAAAACAAAAACAAGCTAAGATAGAACTAGATCATGAACAAGTTTTAAGAACCGGGGATCAAACACATATGAATAAACCATAAACATTACACAATTAATAATGATGCAATCCACAAGATATAATTATTTGCATGAGTAAAAACCTTAAACAAGACATGAAGTTTTATGTTGAGTAATCAAACAGATTATAAACAAAACTAGCATAGCAGGTAAAATGGCTTATCAGTATGTATATAATCAACAATAGTATTCAAACTTACATAAGAGTTATAAGTCTTATCTTCAGATACATCAGCTCTAGAGCCTCTCCTTGAGTCAAAATTAGAACCCTACTTCTATTTCATTTCCTACTTTTATTCGTTTTCATCAAAAATAGTTACATAACTGTCAAAACTACCGTTTAGGTTTGAGTTTGAATCAATTACAAAAGTAGTTGTATTCTTAGACATAACAAACTATTAACTATCATAAACTAAACTACTTGACACCTGTCACTAATAGCCTTCATAGATTCTTGGCTGCCTCAACCAACAAAGCAATTCCTTCTAAAGCACATGACTGTCTTTTACTTCACTGCTACTCTGCTTCTAGATCTTCAATCCTCTTTAATAATCCCTCATTCTACTGGGTCAGACTTTAAAATCTTTGATTTAATTCTTCAAACCGGCTCCGAGTCCGTCTCTTTCTCTTTAAGGCTTCTTTTGAAACAACTAGCAATTTCTGATAGCGTGTTTTAATATCATCAAGGTCCTCCCTCAGTCTTCTAATAGTCATGACTAATCCATCATAAGTCTCACTAAGAAAACCAATATGATATTTGTATGGATTCACAGTTTTCTAAAGGTTTTCAGTCTCTGAAAATATGCATACTCCCTCCTGCAATGTAGAAGTTTTATCTAAAAACCAAGGGATGCCAATTTTCTTGAAAATAAGGTGACCATCTTCCTCATCTTTAACCTTTTCTTCTTCAACAGAAACTTCTGGGAACTTACCTCGTTCAGTGATGAAATTTAACGGTTGTTCTAAAACCTTATCCTTTCCTGAAGATGACTCTAATATCACTGAATGCTCTTTCTCAGTATGAACTTGCTGAGAACTTAAATTTTCTTCTTCTTCCATGTCTTCCTAAGATAAATAATCCTCAATCATAGTGATCTTCTCCTTTCTTAATTTTGGGTTTAAGATCTTTTTCATGTTTAATCTCAGTTTATTCTTGGCCCTTGTTTTTGGTCTCCACTTTGTTTCTCCTAACATTACGAAATATTTCCCCTGAAACTTTATAGTTGAGATTTGTACACCATCATATTTTGATGCAGTTGCAACAGATTTTCCTTTAATATTTTCATTTGAAATTTGCAAATTATCCACTTTCAGTTTAGCTTCAACAAGAATATTTTTAATTCTTTCTTATACACCTATGAAACTTTGATTTCTCTCTAATGAACCCACTTATTCTTCCCGATTAGAAATAGCTCTATGCTCCTTTTCTGGATTCTCTGAAACTTGTTCTTCATTAAGATTAACTACTTTTCTTACCTCTTCACACACAGGTTCTTCAAATTCCTGAGTTGAACAATTCTCTTGGACCTTGTCCTATACCAGCTCGTCACTTAATTCTTTCTTTAGCCCTTTTACAAAGCTATACTGCTTGTTCTTCAGATTTTTCTTGGCTTTCTCTTCTTGCTCATTATGGAAACCTGACCAAAACAAAAAATGATCCCAAGTTCTGCTCTTTTTCTGAAGGACTGCAAACAATCAGCTTTATTAACCCATGATGAAAATCAGATTGATGAGTATGATCATTATGGACTTTTATCATGTTTGACATCTTTTGCAGGCTTTTCAGGAAGAAAAAGGGTAAGTTCATCCTATACTATTGATTCAAATGTTGCAACAACTGACATGGTATTTGAATACTAGAGCCAATCTCCCCTCACATGTGATGTATCTTTTTAAAGTTCTAATGACTTCCCTCCACTCAGGATTGAATTTGTCTAACTGTACAGCCTTCCCCCAATCTAGGGATTCGAATTCAGGTAAGAGGAAATCATTTGGGTTGAAGGTTGTTACCACCTAAGTTGTATTTAGTGGTTTTTTATCATCTGAGCCTAGTGAACCAGACAAAGATGATTTGTTCGGACTTCAGAAGACCCTCAGAATTGCTTCTGGGAAGTGCTTGGTGTACTATAACACATGTTCATACCCCGTAGGGGATTTCTAACAAAATGTTCTAGCATGGTAGTGTCTGTAAAAGTCTTGGTCTCCTAGACTTACTTGTCAATTCGATCAGCCTAGGGTTTTTTTCCCTTGGTTATTATTGGTTGTTGAATAAATGACTGATAATTTTTGAGTTTTTCACCAAACTCCTCCAAAGTTGGGGTGGTCAAATTAACATTTATGCCTATTGAGGTTATTAGAGTCTATGTGTCAATGTATAAAGATGCTAGGAATTATGGTCGATTCATATGAACATGTCTAAGTCCCCCTATGTTTTTTTTCTTTAATTTTTAAGTTTTTTTAAAGTTTTAATTTTTCCAAAACTTAGGCTATTTTTTTATAGTCTAAATGGAAAAATTGGTTTTGTAATAAAAGTGGGCTCAGAAATCAGTTTCAGTCACGGGGGTGCTCATTTTCTAACTCAGAGCACCTGGTAAACCCATAAACCCATTTTTCCTAAGTTTTGAGTGATATTCCCATCACTCAGGTCAGAAAACCCTAAAAATCAAATATTGATTATTTTAATTGATAAATTAATTAAATAATGGAGAAAATCCAAATTCCTAAATCAGTGGGATTTGCTTTGATTTGACTAAAAAAACTCTCATCGGCTTTGGATTGACTAGAGATGACCATACTTTGATTGAAGGAGTTGATCTGGGATGAAGAGGGAGTGCACCAGAGCATGCATCCTTGGAATTTGAGCCCTCCCTCTCTCCTCCACACTTGTGGGCTCATCTAGATGTGGTTTGGTTGATGTTTCAGTTAACCGGTTGATATGTCAGTCCGATCAGCACTATGATTGTTAGTTACACTCAAATCATACTCAGTTAGACTCAGATCAAGCTCAGCTTGACTCCTCATGCAGTTGCAGTCCCTCTCTCATTGGGAATTGCGCTCCCTCTGGGCTAGGATTTCAGTTTTTGCTATAAATAAAGCACAGTTTCCTCCTTTCCAAGCTAGTTAGAGTTGGATGAGGAGTTGTTTCCATTGTAATACTGCTCTATTTTCATTGTGAATAAAGAAGCTTTGGAGGTGTTGCCGCTGCAACCTTTTTCCCAAATTTTTCCAATTTTTGACCCTCCTTTTGACTTTATCTTGCCTAGGATTGTTTGGTTTCCTGAAGTTTGTCATTCCTCTACTATAAAATTTTGTTTTTTGAAGACTGTGGTGTTTGTTTATTTTCAGAGCTTAACATCTGCTCTCCCGATGATTTTGTTTTATCACTATGGAAAGTATATTGAAGATTGAGAAGGGGCTTTAGTTCTTTATGCTGCCACTGTTTTGGAGGTTAAACGAACTAATTTTACCACCGCCCAATTGAAAGTCATTTGAGCACTTAACATTTTAATTTTTCAAAAAATTCATTTCCTTTATCACTGTTGGAAGTCGAATGATTCATTAACTATTTTCTTTCTGCTGTTTCGGAGTTTAAACAAGCTAGTATGACCATCACCTAGAGGAACGTCTTTAGTTTTATTCAAGCGCTTAACTTTTTCTATTTTTCAATGGTTTGGTTTTATCACTGTCAAAGGTGAATTGATGAAGGAATCAAGGCATTAGTCCTCTATGCCATCGATGGATAGTTCTTATTCTCGCCGATCTGTGGCCTATTTCTCCTTGTGGTCTTACTGTCTAAACCTTTGACTTGATTTCATTTTATCGCTATCGGAGTGATGTTTGACAATTGATCAGAGGACTATTCCTTTGTGTAGACGACACGGTGGAACCTTTGAGCTTTGAGTCTCCGATATTTAGTAGTTAAATCTTCCAATCGTCGATGGTTTCATGTTGACCGTGGAACCTTTAGTTTGTATGTCTTCTGTCGTTGCGGTTGCTTAGTGAACTAACTGTGTGACATATAGTCCTTCTGCTAGTCGATGCCAATGTGTTTAGTGGGTAGTGGTTTTGATATTCAATGCATGACTATCGGTAGTGTTTAGTGCTTTATTTCACCAACATTGCAAAACCTTTCAGCTTGTCTCAGCGATACTGTGGATTGTTTGGTGCCTCGAGCCACCGATATGTAGCTCTTAGAACCTCCAATCACCGATGTTATTTTTGTCGCAGAACCCGTAGTATTTATGCAACCCATCGTTGCAACTGTTTAGTGGATTATTTTCTCGATGCTTAGTGTCTTTTGCTTCCGACTACCGATAGGGTCTTCCCGCTATTTTTGTGTGCTGGTAGAGGTTTTCCGTGGTTTTTGGTCAAGTCAGGGTTTTTTTTCGAGATGAACAGCGCAGTCAGGGTTTGGTGTTTTAAAGATTGGCATTTACAATGATGTGGTTCATGCTTTTATCAAAGGAGTTTGAGCTAGTTTAGATGCGACCCAGATTCAAATGAAGAGTATTTTCTATCAAGGTTGTCATTTTGGTTACAGACAAGGGTTTAAGTACAAACTTGTAGGATTTTCTTTGCCTTGTCATTCTTTCTGTTCATGCATTAATACTGTGTATAGTTCATTTTACAGAATGCATATAGAGGAGGTAAATAGACCGATACAATTTTTGTTATGTTTATGACACGGTGATTGCTGTTGCAAAGAACATATGTCTAAAAGACAAAGTAGAAGAGGGATGGCTGAAGGAGACAACAAGGAAGGAAGAGGCTGAAGAATGAAGCAGCAGAGATAGAGAAAAGAAGAAGAAAGTGAAGGTCTAAAATCAACAGGATCTAAAAAAACACCAACGAATTATTGAGCATAATCAATAGCAGCAAAGGCCTAGGCTTGGGAAAAGTTCATCAGCGACCAAGCTGGCCCCCTTTTTATAAAAGTGCTATTAAATTTTAATTTAATGTAATGTGTCATACAACACTCACTAAAAGACAAAATTGTGAGATTAAACAGTTGGGGGGGATCCCAAAGGTCACAGGGGGTAGCCCAAAGGTCACAAGGGGCAGCCCAAAGGTTTAGTTGTTTTGTATAAATATAGGAGAGTTAGATGTAATAAGGGACTTTTTCCCAGATATATTTTTGAGAGTATGTTTTAAGAAGAACTATTTCCTTTTGCAATAAAGAATTACAAGTTTCCTATTGGAGAAAGCTTGGTGGAATTTTTCAAATGTTGTGCTATGGATTGGTTGAATGTGAACTATTTCATTTTCAGATTATGTCCATTAACTGTGAGATCTGTTAGAATAATCAACCCATGGTTAGCTACCTTAGACATTAATTAATCCAATTTTTGTCTTATTTTCCTAGTTTCCATATTCCACCTTATGAAAGTTGTCCTCCACACATCCAAAGTAGTCAAACTTGCTAAATTTGAGTCATGGAGCACTTGGGAAACCACTTGGAATCAAATTTACTTTATTCCCGGCCTTCCTAGTGCATGTCTACGTTTTCTGCTTTATTGCCTGCTTTTTCTGAGTTTTAAGGCAATTGGGAAAGTTTGACTAGGTGAAGTTAACTTGTTTTTTGTCCTCATCATCCTCCACTCTTTTCTCCTATGAAAAGCATGTATGAGTTGTCCTTCCATCATCTATTAGCTTTCCTAATTGATTTTTCCAATTCGTGAGCTCCTAGACATATTTGGAAACTGCTTTATGCACCTATGGGGGATTTGCTTAGATTTAGTACGCCTGCTTTTGACCAAATTAGAATGGCATCCTTATGCATTCAAATATATCATGTAATTATTTATTTTGGAAACTTATGACTTCACAGGGTTGGATATTTTACACTTATTCAATACAGATTAGTGTTCTGCTCCATATTCAGTCTCCTTTGTGTGTAATTTGCATGTGTAATTGGAAATTTTTGTGAGTGTAATTGTTCTAACACATGGGTTCAATTTCCACATGGTATCATAGCCTTTTTAGATCAATTTATATCCTTCCAATTTGTATTGCAGGTTCAACATCATTGACTGGGAGCATTCTGCTGACTGAAGGGACAATTTCTGAGCTATGGATCAATCTCAGAAGATCATCTTGACTCCATTTAAATTCTTTTAATGGAAAGGAGAGATGGAGATACTATTGAGAGAAAAATTCCTATACAAAGTGACTATGGAAATAGAAGCAGAGCCCAATGCAGCTGTAGATAAAATTAAATAGCACAACAGGAGGGATGAGGCCTATGGTCTCATGTGTCTGAGCATATCCAAAGACCTCCTTTTCCATCTTGATGGATTGACATCACCAAATGAAGTATGGGAGAAGCTTGTTGATCTTTTTGGTAAGACATATGAGATGAGGGGACATCAAATTGAAAATGAATTTATCTCCCTAAGTCCCAATAGCTTTGAATCCCTGCAACTCTATTTTTTCACGTTCAAAGCCCTTGTTTTGCAGCTAAAACAGTGTGGGATCAAAAAGAAGGATGAGAAAATGGTTTTGGCCATACTCTCAAATATTGGCCCTGACTATTCAGTGTTTTTCTCAAACTTCTATGCCACAAAGTTGATAGCTAGAGCCTGGAAAATGCCTAGCCTTGCAAATTTCATGGAATCTCTCACACAAGAACAAGATAAACTGGTGATGATGGGCACCATAAGACCTTCCAAAGACCAAGCTCTGGTTGCTGGAGATTTGAGGGTGTATTCAAAAGGAAAGAAGAAATCTAAGAAGCCACTTGAGCAAAAGAGAGATAAGAACAAGTCTCCAGAGGAGCCTCAAGGTTCCAAGAAGAACCCCCAGAAGAAGAAGAACAAAGGAGAAATGAGCAAGTGCGCATACTGCAGTAAGGACAATCATCCTGAAAGCTCCTGCATGAAGAATAAAATTGACATGCTGACCCAACTCCTGGAGAATAATGGCATCTCCCTTCTTGGCAGCTCAAAGAAGAGAGAAGGAGGATCAAATTCAGAAGACAGAGAGAGAGTTCATGCATTGGTTGTTGGCACATCAAGCTCACCTAGTTTCATCATTGATTCTGGAGATTTAAGACATATGGTTTCGACCAAGGAGGCATTCACCTCACTTGACATGTCAAAAGGTTCACCAATAGTACTGGGAGATGAATCTCTCACTGAAAGTTTGGGCAAAGGGAGGATTGATCTTGACCATGGTAAGTTCAGCAATGTATTATATGTTCCAGGTCTTGCCTCTAACCTCTTATCAGTGTATCAGATGACCCACATAGGGTCTCCAAAGAAGGTCATATTCTCTCCTGATGAAGTTGAGATCATAGAGATCTCAAGTGGTAAATTCATTGCAAAAGGAGTTGCAAATCACACTTTGAAGGTATACATGTTCTCACACTTCCTACCTTACTCAAACCCCTCTGCTCTTCTGATTCATGCTAATGAGGCAAGCAAGCTTTGGCATGAAATATTTGGCCATCTTAACTATAAGTATCTTTCTGATCTTAGTGAAAAAGAAATGGTCATAGGGTTACCAACGATTAAGTTTTCCAAAGGAGTCTGTCAAGGTTGCATCTTAGGAAAACACCCAGAGCATAAATTTGAGAAAGCTAGTCATGAGAGAACCTCTTCACCTCTTGAGTTGATCCACAGTGATGTTTCTGGACCATTTCCTCATATTTCAATTATTCAGGCCAAATATGCATTGAAATTCATAGATGACTTTTCCAGGTACTGCTGGGTTTACTTCCTAAAACACTAGTCTGAAGTTTTTGTCCTCTTCAAAGTCTTTAAGGCTTCGGTTGAAAACCAGTCTAGGAGGAAACTCAAGGTCCTCAGATCTAACAATGGTGGTGATTATTTCAAGTCTAAGTTCATTCAATATTGTGTATATGTAGGTATTCAGATGTATCATTCTATCCCTTACACACCACAGCAAAATGGTGTTGCTGAGAGGAAGAAGAGATCACTGAAAGAGATGGCAACATGCATGATGGAGGCTAAGACTTTGCCACCAAAGTTTTGGGCCAAAGCTATAAACTGTGCAGCCTATATCTAGAATAGGGTTCCTCATAAACATATTGATGGTATGACTCCTTTCAAAGCATGCAGTGGGCATAAGCCATATGTGACCCATTTTAGGATTTTTGGCTCAAGGGCTTGGGCTAGAATTCCAACAGAAAAGAGGAAGGCTTTGCAGCCCCAAAGACAAGAGTGTATATTTGTTGGGTACTCTGAAGATTCAAAATGGTACAAGCTGATCAATTTGAGCACAAACAAATCCTTCATTGAAAGGAGTGTTCAGTTACAAGAAGATCCCCTAGCAGCAGTGGAATTTGGAGAATCCTCTTCACCACCAGAACCTTTGAATGTAAGTGAAGAGATAGTTGAACTTGATGATTCTGATATGTCTGATAATGATGATTTAATTGCATATCCTAACATTTATACAAGACCAAAATGGGCAGCAAATACCATTGATGCAGCTGGAGAACTAGCTGGAAATCCTAATGATCCTAGGAGGACTAGATCTCAGTTTGAGAGTGCTATGTGCATGAAAGATCCTATGTTTGCAGAGAAATGATATCTGATGGTTGAATCAGACCCAAAGACATATGAATATGTAGAACATGATCCAAGATGGAAAACAGCCATGAAAGAAGAGTTCAGCTCACTCCAGAAGAACAACACTTGGGAGCTGGTTGATCTTCCCCCAGGGAGGAAGCTAGTTCAGTGTAAGTGGGTTTACAAAACAAAATTTGCTGCTGATGGTTCACCTTTGAAAAATAAGGCCATATTGGTAGCCAAGGGATACTCACAAGTACATGGCATAGATTACAATGAGACCTTTTCACTAGTGGCAAAGATGGACTCCATCAAGCTGGCCTTAGCCATTGCAGCTTCGAAACAGTGGGAGGTACATCACATGGATGTGAAGTGTGCTTTCCTGAATGGATATCTCACTGAAGATATTTACATGCAGAAGAATCAAGGATTTGCTACTAATCCATCTCTTGTGTGCAGGCTAAGGAAGTCTTTGTATGGGCTTAAGCAAGCCCCCAGGGCTTGGTATGCCAAGATTGATAGCTTTCTGCTATCGCTGAATTTTGTTCGATGCAAGTCAGATCCAAATGTCTATTTGAAGCTGATTTATGGTTCATTAATGATCATCATTTTGTATGTTGATGACCTTCTCATTACAGGAAGCTCAAAGGATGAAATTGCCTCCTTGAAGGATGCAATGAACCATGCTTTCTCAATGAATGATTTGGGCTTATTGAGCCAATTCTTGGGGCTCAAGATTGCTCAAACCAAACAAGGAATCAAAGTGCATCAGTCCAATTATGCCTTGGATTTGCTGAAAAAATTCAACATGAAGGATTGCAAGCCAAGCAAGACTCCCTTTCTTTCAGGAGTTAATCTTGAAGAAGTTGATTCTTCACCTTTGGTAAACAATACACTGTATAGGCAATTGATTGGATGTTTGTTGTATATTACACATACTTGACCTGATATTTATTATGCAGTAAGTGTGGCTTCAAGATACATGGATCAGCGTCATGAGATCCATTGGAGAGAATCCAAAAGCATCCTTAACTTTGTTCAGGGAACAAGGACTCATGGGATCTTCTACAAAGCTAAATCTGATCTTGATTTGATTGGGTTTATTGACAGTGATTGGGAAGGTGAAAACAAAGATTGAAAGTCAACATCAGGATATGTGTTCATGGTTGTTGAAGGACCAATCAGCTGGTCAAGCAAGAAACTGAGTGCCATTGCACTCTCATCTATAGAAGCAGAGTACAGAGGAGTTGTAAATGCAGCAACTCAATGTTGATGGTTGTAGGGGTTACTTGGTGATTGTGGCTTCGAATCAGAATACTCAACTACTATATATTGCGATAATCATAGTACCATTCAAATATGCAATGATCCAGTTCAGAGATAGAGAACCAAACACATTGAGATCCATATGCACTACATTAGACAGCTTGTGCATGATGGCACCATTCACCTACTCTTCTGTTCATCTTCAGAACAAGTAACATATATCTTCACCAAAGTTTTTTGTGAGAAGACATTCAGAAATCTCAAATCACTGCTGGGGATTGTTGATGATGATGTGAAGCATGAGTGATGACAATATTTCCAAATTTTGTTTTATTAGTTCATGTTTAAGGGAGAATTTTTGTTGGGATATAGGGAAGAATCGGGTTTTATACCTTTAACTTCGCACCAACAAAAGACCCACAGAGTTGGCCCTTTCGGCAACAACCTACGAACAGGTTGCAGTCTCACCCAAAACAGCTATGGGGTGCTGCAGAACCAGATTTCTGCAAGAAAAAGAGGGATATTACTGTACCTTTAGCTTTTAACAGATTATACTTAAAAATCACAGAGCTTAACATTCACTTATTTAGCTTCGCAGTTAGATAAACAAACAGTGCCTTGCGCAACCCTTTACTGGGAATTCACAGCGAAGTTGTTATCTAGCAGTGATCTTTACTTATTAGATATATAGATATAAATGCATGAAAGAACACAACATAAACAACACACAGAACCACGACACAAGATATAACATGGTTCACCCCCAGTGTAGGGGTTACATCCACAGAATTGTGTTTTATTCAACTTTCTACAAAAACCATAGTTTTGATCTGTGCACTCAGCTGCAGATCCCTTCAGTCCTCAAAGCCACGCACACAGCTGCAGAGGTAGTCCACGCACATAGCTGGGACTTAACCTTTTCTTACAAAATTAACCTTAGCTTCGTATCAATTCCTTTTACATAAAAATCCTAACCTCACTTATTTACAAGAGTGCCTATTTATACAGCGCACTAATACAAAACCATGGACTTAAACCATGGGCACCCCGAACCCTAAAACTGGCTTTAAACCATGGGTTTATTACAAAATAAGGTTTTTGACTCAGCCCCGACACCCCTAAGAATATTTAGATCCATAGCTCCACTTACAAGCTCCCAAAAATCCACGGAGTTATTCATCTTAAGGACCGTTAGGGTGCGCACCCCAACAGGCCCCTAAGGCTCACCAGTGTCCCGTCCCAGGACACTCTGCTAGTTTCTTGGTGGATGAATATTCTTTGCGAGGATGGTGAATTGAGTATTGAGACTGTGCATGATGTCGTCAGGTGCTTTCTCCTTTTCCACCAACTCCTGCAGTACTGCGGATGATGCTTCACTAGCCTTTTCCTGTGCGAATGCATCATATTCCTTCAGAATTTTGAACTGGCTATCCACCACAGTACTTAATTCCAAAGCCTCACTGATAAGTGGCTATATAGAGTTTTCCAACTCTATTACTTTCACCCTGCAAAACTCAATTTCCTGCTGGAGTTCCTTGCTGCGCTTCACTTTGAGCATTTTCTCCATCGGTGGCAGAGTCTTAATTTCCACTTTTATGGTATCCAACTCTACCTGTCGTTGCTTGATGGTTTCTTGCAGTTGTCCTATTGCTAGATGTTCCTACAAGGTGGTCCAGGCCTCGACACTGTCTCCAAGAAACTTTGCTATGCTACCCACACTATCTGAAATTTTCATTGTGGATGCCTGAATATTTGCGCGGCGCTGTTCTTTGACCTCGGGTGGGGTTTCCGGAGGGATGCGCAGTTGAAGCTCCGCGATCTGAGCCTCATGTGCTGCTTTGAGTTTCTCAATTTCACTGCGAGACTACTGTGCGTAGTCTTTCAGCCTGACTAATCTTTGTTCTGGTTCTTCCACCAACTGCACGTCGAAGTCAGGAAGACTTCGACATGTCTCATCCAAAAATTGGACTAGTGTAATCCACTTTCTTTTGGCGTCCCTCTTTCTCTGCTCTGCTGCCTCTAACTGTGCTGCGAAGCCCTGCTGCTGACTTATGGCCTCTTCTAACTGTTTTTGCGAATATTTGTCTTGTGCCTGAATTTCTTTCATAACGGTTGACTGACAGAGATGTAGCTCTATCATAGAGATCTTAGTGTAGTATATGCCAACTTTCATACTCATCATCGAGCGAGAGGCTCCATCTGTTAATATAAGAGCTGCGCTTGAAATTTTCCCTTTATTATCTCGGGCTGGCCATTGCCTTAGGTCTGGCTACGTGCTCACTACGGTGCTACTGGCTGCAGTGCCAGTCACTGATTGCGTTGCTAAGTCCTTAAGCTCCGAGATGTGCTTTGCTACACTGGTGATGGCATCCAGATGCACAGCTGCAAACTCTAACCATTGTTTAGTGAGAACTTCAGTAAACTTTGACAAAGCCTCGTCAAGCTCCGCACTTGTCACACTGGGCGCTTCATCAATATTCTTATCCTTTAATGCCTTTGCTTTCTTTCACGATGGTGGTTTGTTTACTTCCTCTGCATTTGGTGTCTTGCACTTATGCTACCTATTAGGGTCGGAGGTAGTTTTAACGGAGTCTTCTTCTTCTTCTGCTTCGTCTTCATTTCCACCATCTCCTCCCTGGTCGCTTTCAGTCTGCTGCGACTCAGTTTGTTCGTCACTATCTGCGGGGGGTTCTTGCTGCTGCACGTGACTGGGTCCTGTGCCCATATCGGTGACAGGAGGGACATGAATCTTAGGTTTTGTCCCTATGTCTTTTAACCATTCTTCCAGCCACTGTTGTACTATCGCGAGGATATCATCTTTAGTCACTACATATGGCAACTTAAACCATTGATTCTTCTTATCTACACAAGCCTGGATAAAAATATGGTGCATATCGGCCCTGGAATTGACTAATCCATCATACTGAGAGAATAACTCATTACTGAGCCGTGGGGTTTTTATGATCTCATACGAGATACTCATCATATAAAAGGCAAATACATAGTTTGTCATCTGTTGGTGGGTTTTATCCTGTGAAACCCACAGTGATGTGTACCTGGCTGCACCAGGCATGTGCACTGGTACAACAGTAAACTGTGCTTCAGTATGTTCTTGCCATCCTACCAGTGCAATGAGGATAATAAACCATGAGTAGTGGAAGGGCCTACCTTTCTCCTGTGCGTCGCGAGCATCTTCAAGGAATTCCTTCCCAACATACGCTACCCAGTTGTAGCTGTAGCCTTCGGCGCAGTTGATAGCAATTCTGATGACCGGGGCAGGAAATTCAGTTGGTCTGCATTTACGCATAATTTTGCATGCCAAGAGCTCAGTTGCGAAGCGAATATTCTACTCTTGAATCATGGAAGTGTGATACCCACATTTCCCTTTTGTCAGGCCAAAGCGCTCCTTCATGCTTTGTGCAAGCTTCATATCTTCGTGCTTTGAGAGAAATTATGTCCCCAGATCAGGCCCTGCCATTGGTAAGCCATTGATCCTATGAATGAGATCACCATTAATAAGAATTTTCTTGTCGCCGATCCATAGGCAGCCTTCATGCACTAACGCCAGTAGCTGCTTGACCATGATGGTGACTTGTGTGCTACGACCAAAATGAGGAACATCGAGCATTTTTAGCATACCAGCTAGATCCAAGCCAGCAGCCCAATGTTTGACTTTCAATAAGGTCGCCCTAGTTTCTTGATATTTAAAAAAATGCAAGTATTGGGCAGGTGCGAATTATGGAAACTTCCCACGGTCACTTGTGTCGTGGTAAGCATACTTAAGCCGATATATTTTCCCTGTCATTGTTCCAACCAGCTGCACACCTGGGGGCAGCGAGGGAGTGCATATAGTGAACTTAGCATTCCACCGAGGTGGCTTAACTCCTGGTTGAATAGGCTGAAGATACGGTGGTCGTTGCGGTGCAATGTTCTCCTCTCCTTCAATGGGATCTCTATTGAACCAGGCGGATCCATTCTGGGATCCTCCGGTGTTTTCCCTGATTCCTTATGTCTATCCTCGTTCCGCTTAGAATGAACTTTAGGTTTAAACTGTTTCCTGGCAGAACGTGTCTGCATTGGTGGAGTCGATGTTAGTAGAGTCTCTTCACGGGCTGCAGGCTCAGGTTTGGGAGCGAAGATGTGCTGTAGACCCGTCTGTTCAAATTCTCTCAATAGGTCTTGGAGTTCATGATCAGCTGACATGGGTTCAATTGTGAAACTCAAGGAAATGCGGAATGTGATTTCCCCATGCCCGGGTGTCTTCATATACAATCCATCAGCCAAATCTGCCATAAAGGTGCATTGAAGGCACCAATTTTGACAGAGATCTTGTTTCCACAGTGCTATATTTCGGCGTATATCATTAGGACAGGAAATTAAGGCAATTAAAGTACCGGAGCCGCTAAATCAGCAGTGTTCCAATGGTCGGCTTTTGGGCAGTAGCGCAACCAGGTCTATAGCTGCATCACAATAAGGACCACCGACACCATATTTTCCTTTGGCACATCCAGACAAATTCTGTGACCAAGCTGTGAGCTTCAATCCCACAGGTCGGTACTTAGTTATTTCTTGGTCACCAGACATATCAGCATGCCGAAGCCCAACCACCGGATACCAGTGCTCTGCTATATTTTCCCGGATACGTATAATCTTGTGTACCCATCGAGGTACATGTTTCCCTGCTTCATAACAGTGATGCAAGTGTTCCTGCAGGCTGCTCTGGCCATCGAACCTGCTGCGCACCTCCTAGAGCTGATCCACAAATCTTAAGTGAAGAAATTTCTGACAAGTTTCCCAACTAGGAATGTACTTCATATGGTTATCCCTCCATTTGGCTGCTGGGGGTCGAAATACTAAATCAGGAGTCTCTTTGTCCTGTGGATCTGGTTTCGGGTCTAAGAATGTCGCACTAAACTCTTCTGGGTCTGTCGAACCATCAAGAACAAGTAGGACTCTTGTAAGCCATCTTAGAGAGTTGGTAATTCTGGCACATCTGTGTCCATGGAGCTCATACAATCGGTTCTACCAGTTCTCTAAACCATCATCTGAGTCCGTCATACAAGAGCTGTCACACTGCTAGTCCATAATACCTTTGGCACTGGGGTCAATATAATCTTCTTCCTTCGCGGTGATGTTATAGATGTGCTCCAAAACATCCTGATCTTCATTTCCGAGTGGTTCTGTGTATCTTGCTCCTTGTGAGGGATCCAATGGGACTATGACTCTCAAATATTTCCCTTCGAAAGTCATCTGATCTTCTTAAGGTTAATAATTGCAGCATTTGCCATTGCCCACTCAAGACCTAACAAGGCTGGATAGGGATTGCCGTCGTCAATGATCTCAATAACTTCGAAGTCTACTACAGTACAGACGCCATCAATATGTACTGGGACATTAGGAAATTGTCCTAGGGGCACAATATTCTGCTGATTGGCTAATCTCAACTGTATAGGGGACCAATCAAGGGTAGGTTTTCCCATTTGTTCCCAGGTTTGCTTGGTTTGGACATTGACTTCTGACCCTAATTCCAATATTACATCAGTCATCTCATACTCTCCTATCTGATCGTTCAACCTCATTTCCCTACCAGTTCTTCTGACTCTATGAATAGCTTTTGCCTGACCAGAACCTTGCTGAGGTTCGTAGGAAGCAATAAATTTCTGCAACTCACTTAAAGCATTCTGATTTCTTAAAAGTTTCAGACAACTCTGTAAAAAGGAGGATAGTGTACTTACTTTATCCGTCGAAGCTTCTTGCAGCTGCGAATGCTACTGATGTGGTTTCCCAGGTGCTACTACTGGGCTAGAATCCACCAAATATTCCTTGGCTTCCATGAATGTCTCCTTTTCTCTTTCTCTAGAAAAGGCGGGGACTTTCACGAGGGCCTTACAAACCCAAGCCTCGTCAGGTTGTTTCTCGGCAAGCTGTATATGCGTCGTAGCTCCACTTCGGGTAACAACATTAATGGCTGGGGTAGGTCTTTGCTCGACAGAAATTATCTGAAGGTTCTGAGTAGGGGCACTGTTTCTTTCCTGAATCTTAGCTATTAGCTACGGGAACTGCTCGATCACATGATCTAATGCTCGGCAATACCAGCATGTCGTAGTCGGGTTCCGACAGTCGCGAGCTAGATGTCCGGCCTGGTTGCAGATATAACACACCACTTGACCATGACCTCTTCTAGCCATGCCACCATGACCATGGCCTCCAAAACCCCCTCTACCTGATGCACCACCACGGTAGCCATAACCATCATTACTATGTCCCTCATTTTGTACCCGATAGGCATCATAGGTGCGTTCCCTCATGAGGTCATAACTGCGACACTCATATTCATTATGTCCTACGGACTTACAGAATTTGCAGTAAGGGTTATTGGGGACTTGCACATACCTCTGCAGCAGATAACAATTCTCAGGTCGATGCTGGCCAGTTGTCCGACAGATCTCACAATATAGAATAGTAGGGTTGAATGGGTTTGGCGCACCTGTATTCAGGTAATTTCTTACCACAGGACACTGTTCCTTGTCGTGACCTTCTGTCTGACATTGTGTGCACCAAACCTCTTCGCGACCAGTTTTTCCTTTCTTCATATCGTGGAGCTCCAGAGCCATTGCTGCCAACTGCGCTTGGATTTGAGCGATACCAGAGTTATCTTCGACAAGGGAGGTTTCAAGCTTCATCGCGATTTCCAAATCCTCCTATGGGTCAGCAACCTTCTGTTGCATGAGTGGAGTTCTGATATGCGGTAGCAATGCTACAATAAACCATTCCTTGTGTTGTGCAGGTTCAATGGAGAAACTGACTTGGTTGAGCAGAACTTTGAATCTTTGATCAAAGTCCCACACTGATTCTCCATGCCACTGCTAAATCTCTTTCAATTCAGTGATACACTGCGACTCGGATTTCAGCTTCTTAAATTCCTTTATCATTGTTTCTTTTATGTCAGCCAATGCATGGTTCTGAGTGCTGGATAACTTCATGAACCAGGTCAGAGAACAGTCTCTGAAAGAAGTAACCAGCTGCGCTCTTTTTGTATCTTGATCCATAATGGACTTAGCAGTCCACACTGCTTCACATAAAATCCAGAACTGTTCTAGATCCTCTGATCTAGTTCCTTTGAAAACATGGAGCTTAATTTCGTCATGCATATGGGCCATCTCAGGTCCAAGGGGGGAGGGAGGGGGACTAGGAGTAGGCAGGGGGGAGCTTACTGGGGTAGATTGACCTATGACAGGAATACTCGGGCTAGGGTGACTTTTAGACTACGATGGGTTCTCAGGGATAATAGGTCTTCGCTGCTGGGTTACCGGAGGGTTTCCAACAGAAGGGGTTTCTTCAGGTTCTGAATCTGTGGGATTTACAGGGGGATACTCGGTATGCTAACCCTGGGAATAGGATCCAAAATATCTCTTGTACCTTTTTCCACTTCGCAGCAAACCACTTTGCTCGTCGAAGGTATTTTCACTTACAACCATAGGTTAGTAATACTAAATCTAACAGTCTGATTCAATTAGCAATATACCCTTTTCAGCCAATAGCATTTTAATTCGCAAACTAAATGAATTCAAAAACTTACCCCTTGGTCCTTTGAAAAACTGCCGCTCGGTTTCACTAAAGGAGGTACTCGTGTCGATGGCAAACTCCGTCACAAATGCTTCAAGGGTTCATGTTGTCCAGAACTCAACAGCGTGGGATATCTCGTTGTTCACCCTTTTTAGTATATTAATTCTTGCGGCGGTCCAAGAAGGAAACTGATGTGCTTGGAAGTTCGTCCTTCGCTCTGTTAACTTGGATAACCACTGGTGCAACTCTATGTGGATACTACCAAAGAAAATTTCATAAATGTCACAAAAAACATACCTTTGTAAAAAGATGTTTGCACTACGACGTGGATCTTTGTTCTCTTGCTCAGCAAATTTTAGATAAGTCTCATCAAGCCAATCACCGATTTCCTTCACAGAGGGCCTCCAGAACATAACCCTCGAGGTACGACGTAAACCCCTCTTGAGCAGATACTGAGTTCAACCGGCAACGGAACCAATTTGTTGGGCTATAGGGAAGACCTGGGTTTTATACCTTTAACTTCGCACCAACAAAAGACCCACAGAGTTGGCCCTTTCGGCAACAACATGTGAATAGGTTGCAGTCTCACCCGAAACAGCTATGGGGTGCCGCAGAACTAGATTTCTGTAAGAAAAAGAGCGATATTACTGTACTTTTAGCTTTTAATAGATTATAATTAGAAATCACAGAGCTTAGCATTCACTTATTTAGCTTCGCAGTTAGATAAACAAACAGTGCCTTGCGCAACCCTTTACTGGGAATTCACAGCGAATTTGTTATCTAGCAATGATCTTTACTTATCAGATATATAGATATAAATGCATGAAAGAACACAACATAAACAACACACAGAATTGTGACACAAGATATAATGTGTTTCACCCCCAGTGTAGGGGTTACATCCACAGAACTGTGTTTTATTCAACTTTCTACAAAAACCACAGTTCTGATCTGCACACTCAGCTGCAGATCCCTTCAGTCCTCAAAGCCGCGCACACAGCTGCAGAGGTCATCCACGCACACAGCTAGGACTTAACCTTTTCTTACAAAATTAACCTTAGCTTCACATCAATTCCTTTTACATAAAAATCCTAACCTCACTTATTTACAAGAGTGCCTATTTATACAGCGCACTAATACAAAACCATGGACTTAAACCATGGGCACCCCGAACCCTAAACCCTGGCTTTAAACCATGGGTTTATTACAAAATAAGGTTTTTGACTCAGCCCCGACACCCCTAAGACTATTTAGAGCCATATCTCCACTTACAAGCTCCCAAAAACCCACGGATTTATTCATCTTAAGGACCGTTAGGGTGCGTGCCCCAACAATTTTTCCCACTGGGTTTTTGCCTCTTTCCTTAGTTAAATGGACATGCAGTATGTAAAGGGTGACTAAGCCTTGTTGCTAGGCCCTATAATTTTTTGATATTTTACTCATAATTCAGGCTTAAGGGGGGTGTTAGAATAATCAACCCATAGTTAGCTACCTTAGACATTAATTAATCCAATTTTTGTCTTATTTTCCTAGTTTCCATATTCCACCTTATGCAAGTTGTCCTCCACACATCCAAAGTGGTCAAAATTGATAAATTTGAGTCATGGAGCACTTGGGAAACCACTTGGAATCAAATCTGCTTTATTCCTGGCCTTCCTAGTGCATGTCTGCTTTTTCTGCTTTATTGCCTGCTTTATTTGAGTTTTAAGGCAATTGGGAAAGTTTGACTAGGTGAAGTTAACTTTTTTTTTGTCCTCATAATCCTTCACTCTTTTCTCCTATGAAAATCATGTATGAGTTGTTCTTCCATCATCTATTAGCTTGCCTAATTGATTTTTCCAATTTGTGAGCTCCTAGACAGATTTGGAAATTGCTTTATGCACCTATGGGGGATTTGCTTAGATTTAGTAAGCCTTCTTTTGACCAAATTCGAATGGCATCCTTATGAATTTGAATCTCTCATGTAATTATTTATTGTGGTAGCCTATTACTTCATAGGGTTGGCTATTGTACACTTATTCAATACAGATTAGTGTTCTGCTTCATATTCAGTCTCCTTTGTGTGTAATTTGCATGTGTAATTGGCAATTTTTGTTAGTGTAATTGTTCTATCACATGGGTTCAATTTCCACAAGATCGTTCTAACTCTTTGAACCTATGTTATTGTTATGAATTCACTCTAGTTTATTCTATGAAATTTTCACTGTGAGTAATGAAGGCTTTTCATAAACAATGAGCTATCTTGTTGTTAATTTATCTATTAATGTTCATGTGTTTTGAAATAAGTAATAGCTATCTATGATTTTCCTTAATGCATGCACAGAAATAGATTACTCATCGACAAATGATAATATTTCTCCCTAGGGATAGGTTAGATATTTAGTTTTAGTTTATTGTTGTGTGTGATTTAGATGCGAGAGAATTAAGACAAGAGGTAAGAACCTGCGCATCACATTGTGACCGCTCCTCGTATTCTCTATCAATATGCATTTTTATATAGGCACTTGCATATCATACTTAAACATAAAAAACTAAAAAATACACATGGTGGACCGGGTCGTAACCAGCAAAATCTTTTATTTTGTTACTTGACCTACGGTAGCCGGACCGTAAACCGGATGGATTCCCCATACCAAATAGTAACGGGCTAGTTGGGAACATTTACTGGGGAGAATCCCTAACTATTTTTACCTACAATTTTCTAGTCCTCAAAATTTTTTGGTGCTAGAAGGAGGGCCACTAGTGCATGGCTGGCATAGAAAACTCATTTCCTCGAAATTATTCCATCGATGACAGTTCTGAAAGAAGTTTGTTTCCCAATCCAACTACGAAAGAGAAGGGTAAATAGCATCTGTATTTTGGCAATAATGAAGTAGTTGATGATATGAGAATATTTACTAGGGAATATGCGAAGAATATTGGAGGATTACCAATTATTCCTATCTTACCCAGAAGAGAATATCGAAAGAAAGATCTTCCTCAGTAAGAAGATTCAGTGTTGGTAGAAGACCTTGAAGAACTGGTAGAAGCATCCCTATAGGAAGTTGATCAACCTTTGAATTAGTTGGGTGCAGATAGACCTTGCTTTTCACTTGTTCATACCCATGTTCACTCACCACTTCATTCTCCACCCAGAATCATGGCTCATGTAAATGCAAACCAACCAAATCCACCACCTTCTTGGAAGGCCAGGTCACCTTTGAACCTGACACCTCCCTTGCATGATTTACCTCAAGCTTTTGAGAAAATGTTGCCTAATTTTGACCCAAGTGAAAAAATTCTGGTAGATGATCATTTGAAAAGTTTTTACTTGGCTATAGAAGGACTACGGGCTAGGGAGCATGAAGATGTGGTCTGTAGATTGTTTCCACACACCTTGAAAGGAGCAGTAGCCTCATGGTATTTTTCTCTTCCCACAAATTCAATCACAAACTAGGACACATTTGAGAGAATATTTAGAAGTAAATATGCAGTCCAGAAAACATATGCAACTTTACTGAAAGGGTTATGCGCTTTAAAGAAAGAAAGAAAGGAAAAAGTGCATAATTTCACTCAAAGATTTGCTGCTTATTTAAAAAAAATTACTGTAGCTAATAAGCCATCTGGAAAAGCTCTGATTGAATACTATAATTCAGCTCTAGGACCTGAATTGGCCATGTTTTCCAAGATGTCAGTCAAACCTACATTATCAGAAACTTATGAAGAAGTTGAGAGGGTAGAGGCTTAGAAGGAGAGCATAGAAGCTTATCCTGTGTAGTTGGAAGAAAAAACTTCTGGTAAGAAAGCTTTATTTCTGACTAAGCCTAAGGATGAAAAGTCACATGTCTTTGAAGGGATGTTGAAGATGATGCAAAAGCTTTCCAACAAAGTAATAGATTTGGAAAAAGAAAAGGAAGCTCAGAAATATTATAAGCCTTAATATGAAAGGAGAGGAGACAACAATCAATCTAAACCTCCTCCACACATTCCTGCATCAATGAATTTAATTGAGGTAGGAATGGATAATTTTTGCACCTTTCATCAGCAACCTCATTCTAAGAAGAATTTCCCCCATTGGATAAATTCTATGACATTGGTAATGAATCAGTTATTGGACTCCAAACTAATAGAGATTGATGAAGAGGAAGAAAAAAATAATCAATCCACAAGAAAATAAGAGGAAGATGCTTTAGTTTTATGGGATTGTGTCTCAATGTTTGATACGTTGGAAGAAGGTTCTTTGAAACGAGAGGAGATATTAGAAACCAATGTGACAACAAGAAGTCAGGGTTTGGTAAAAGAAGACAAGTCAATACTGCTGAAAATTAAGAGACTTCAAGAAAATATGAAGAAAGTACAGAAGAACACCACAGCTAATAAAATACCTGAATTTACTATTACAAGTCAAGATCTGAAGAAAATTAACATGCCTGTTAAGCCTATTGAAGACAAGATTGATAATGTCAAGAAAATTCTCAAAGAACCTAATATGGGGTATAATATTGTGGAAGATATTAAAAAAACTAAGGAAAATATCTCATTGTTTGAAATGTGTAATGTGCCTTAGCAGAAAGAAAAAATGTTAAAATCACTTGAAGTACCAGAGGAAGAGCTTCCCACTGACAACCAACCTGAAAAAGAAGAAATTGGTGAAGCAAGTGTGGGAGGTAAGTCTAAGTATAAAACCCCACCATTTCTCCTAACTTCTGATATTTTCAACCATAATGTACACAATTGTTTAATAGATTTAGGGGCATCAATCAATGTTATGCCACTTTCAGTCTGCAAGAAGATCAATGGACAACCTAAACCATCTACCTGGTAGGTTATTCAATTAGATAGGACAACTGTGAAGGTAATTGGGGAAATGGAAGATGTTCTAATTCTCTTATCTTCAAATGAAAAGGTATGTAACTTCATCGATATTGTAGTAGCAGGCATACCTAATGCTTATGGACTTGTTTTGAGTCGAGATTGGTTAGCAAGGCTAGATGGTTATTTTGCATCAGATTGGTCACATCTGTGGTTTCCTTATAAGGGAAGTCCCAATCAGATAAAAGTATTAAGGGAGCCTCAGATGAAGCACAATGTTACTCAATTGGAGGAAAAAACTGAACCAATGAATTCTGTATTGGGAAATTACTTTATTGAACTAGAATCAAAAAATTACCAAGCTGAAGAAGCCAGCAACATATCTGACACCCAACCCAATCTCCTTTGATTTTCGCAAGCTGATGAGATTGACTGTAAAATAATAGATTTAGTTTTAGATATAGTTTTTAATTCAAGTTTTGTAGAACTAGATAATGGGTAGGCCCTTTCAATTTGTAGTCAAGCCTAGCCCCTTAACTTACAAGTTGTCAGATTTACAGGGGTGGGCAGAGAACTAACTAGTTAGTGGTTTAGTTCTCAAACTTTTTTTTTCTTGATTATCTTGTACATAAATAAACTGATTTGGTTGTTTATTTTTTATTTATTTTATTTCTGTTTCTTTTTAGTTAGATTTTGATTGATTTCAATAAAAGAAGCAAAATTTTGGTTGAATGGAGAGCATCAGAATTTTGGATTAACTAAAATCCTTGATTATAAGACTGTGTATTATTGATTTATCTGAAATAATTCTTCTAGTTTAGCAGTTTTCCTAAATGGCTATGAACACATTGAAATCCTACTTAATCCTTGTAAAATAACTTAGGATCCGAAGGTTTGGAATACTATTTTGGGGCTCCATCCATCTCACATTTAAAAATGTCTTAGGGGGTGACAACAAAATACCCATGGAAAGGAAGCAAGGTAAACATTATATTATATATAAATGATCCCATGCCAAGAATTGAAATCCAAAAGGAAAATAAGAGTCAAAAATCTCCTAAGAAAGCAATATGTATCAAAACAAAGTACTAGACCATATGAGTACAAAATTGCCAAAGTTCTTCTCCGTCCGTGAGCTAAAAATTAAATACATATCTCACACAAAAGGACACTATGGATAGAGGAGCCTGAATAAAAATTCAGAAAGAAAGGCATGCAGGAGGACTCAAAAAGGAAAAAAAAGTCCAAAAGCACAAAAGTGCAAAATGGCATGGGAATGAGGAACAAATGAATATCTATGTTTACCATATGTTATAATCCTGTGGTGTCCAAGATGGGAGCTACCCGAAGACAGAGGTAAAAAATGAAATTCATATTCCTGGCCTCAAAAGAGTTCTCTAGATTTTTAAATCTTGGTTCCCATTATCCCTAAATTGGACTATCATCAATGATTAAAGTACATACATCTGTCATTTGGGAAATCCAAACATCTAGAAGAATTCAGCATGTTAGTATTTATTGTCGAAATAATCTATTGCTCAAAGAAAAAGTTTTCCAGAGATGTGTGTTCACCAGGTAGTCGCCAATTGTTGTAGCTGCAACCCTTTTCCCAAAATTTTTCAAATTTTGGACCCTCCTTCTGACTTTATCTTGCCTGGGATTGTTTGGTTTCCTAAAATTTGTCATTCCTCTGCTATAAACTTTGATTTTTTGAAGACTGTGGAGTTTGCTTATTTTCAGAGCTTAACATTTGCTCTCTCGATGATTTTGTTTTATCACTATCGGAAGTATATTGAAGATTGAGTCAGGGCTTTTACCACCTCCCAGCTGAAAGTAATTTGAGCACTTAATGTTTTAATTTTTCAATGACTTGATTTCCTTCACTGTCAGAAGTCAGATGATTCGTTAACTATTTTCTTTCCGATGTTTCAGAGTTTAAACAAGCTAGTATCACCGTCACCCAGCTAACGTCTTTAGTTTTATTTGAGCGCTTACCTTTTTTTATTTTTCAATGGTTTGGTTTTATCGCTGTCAGAGGTGAATTGATGAAGGAATCAGGGCATTAATCCTCTATGCCACCGATGGGAAGTTCTTATTCTCACCGATCCATGGCCTATTGCTCCTTGTGGTTTTACTGTTTAAACCTTTGACTTGATTTCATTTTATTTCTATTGGAGTGATGTTTGAAAATTGATCAAAGGACTAGTCCTTTGTGTTGCCGACATGGCAGCACCTTTGAGCTTTGAGTCTCAGATATTTAGTAGTTAAAGCTTCTGATCACAGATGGTTTCATGTTGACTACAGAACCTTTAGTTTGTATGTATTCTTCCATTGCGGCTGCTTAGTGAAATAACCACTCGACATATAGTTATTCCGCTCATCGATGCCGATGTGTTTAGTGGGTAGTGGTTCTAATCTCCAATGCATGAATATCGGCGGCGTTTAGTGCTTTATTTCACCGACATTGCGAAAACTTTCAGCTTGTCTCACTAATACTGTGGATTGTTTTGTGTCTCGAGCTGACGATACGTATCTCTTAAAACCTCTGATCATCGATGTTATTTTTGTCACAGAACCTGTAGTCTTTATGGTACCCACCGTTGCGGCTGTTTAGTGGATTATTTGACCGATTCTTAGCGTCTTTTGCTTCCGACTGCCGATAGGGTCTTCCCGCTGTTTTTGTGTGCTGGCAGAGGTTTTTTGTGGTTTTTGGTTGAGTCAGGGTTTTTTTCGAGATGAAGAGCATAGTCTGGGTTCAATGCTTTGAGGATTGGCGATTACAAAGATGTGGTTCATTCTTTTATCAGAGGAGTTTGAGTTAGTTTAGATGCGACCCGAATTCAGATGAAGAGTCTTTTCTATGAAGGTTGTCATTTTGGTTATAGATAGGGGTGTTGAGGCCTAGAAAATTGCAGGCAACAACAGCAAGGGATTCTCCCCAGTCAACATTCCCAGGTATCTCATGACTGTTTGGTATAGGGAATCCATCCAGTTTGCGGTCCAGCTACCATAAGTCAAGTAACAAAAGGTTTTACCGGTTGCGGCCCAATCCACCGTGTATTTTTGTATTTTTGATTTAAGGTGTGATATGCACATCCCTAATTAACAATGCAAGGTGATATAGATGCAAAGAGTAGTCACAATGAGATGCGCAGGTTCTTACCTCTCATCTTAGAACTCACAAGCATCCAAATCATGCAAGAGAAAACAAATACTAACTAAACTATCTCTAGAGAGATGGGTATTCATTCGTGAGTAATGCACTTCTGTTCATGTGTTATGGTAAATCACAGATAGCTGTTCTTAGAACCAAACATATAAACATGAATAAAAATATGTATGATAAGGTAGCTCATCAACAGTTTAAACTCTCATTACTCATAGTGGAAAAACATCATAAAATTACTGAAGAACATTCAGACAAGAACATAGGTCCAAGCAATTAGAATGCTCTTACAGCTAATGAGACACAACTGAAAATGAAATAGTTCACATTCAACATTGCTCATTCAATCACATTGACATATTCCACATCGCACTTCCTCCAACAGGCAAAATTTGCAATCTCTGGTTGTAAAACGAAATAGTTCCTCTTACAAGAATTAAGTTACAAGTTTTCCAGGCAAAAAAAATCCCCCTTCAATTCTAATTTTCACATATTTAAGCTAAAACAGTTGACCCCTGGACTGCCCACAAGCGTGTGACCTCTCAGTTCCCCAAACGCTTCATATCCCTCTATCTTTTCTGTATGCACTCACGAACCATTTCGTAACTGATCGGTTTTTAAGGTCTGTGCCTTTTTAGCTACTACTTTTGTCTTCTACTCCACTTGTACTCCTTGAGATTCTGCTAGTTTTGGCTCTACCTTCACCAAACGGTCCGTCTCCCTTAGCGCCGCAGTAGTTTGACCAATATCCGGAAACCACCTGCCATCAAACGACGTGCATCATTCATTGGAATCGCATTCAAACCATATCAACTAAAATGGCTAAGCATTAAGAAGGCCATGTACTGCGTTACTACCACAAGGCTTAACCAACGCTGGCACCACTACTTCATCTAATTATGGGTTCGAAGGAAAACACCCACGACAGGAAACGTGAACTTCATCGGAGGCTCAGAGCGCTAACCTCGACAGGGTAGATCTATTCATAGCCGCAACAGTAGAAAAGAAGAGGTTAAGGAAACGCGACCCGTGGGCAGGAAAAATTTTAATCGGAAGTCAGAAGATATTGACATCGAAAGCCAATTGCTCCACACAGCTACAACGGTGGGAAAGGAAAAGACTGCGGAAAAGCGACCTGCATTAGTGGTGGAGTGCTTTTCACTTCGGGTGGCTAATTTATTTGGGAGCCACAACAGCAGAAGCGAAAAGGTTATAAACATGCGAATAGAGGGATGACACACATCGACGAGCGGAGCACTATACACATCGGGCACTTAATTGCTTTGGGAGCCGCAACGGAGGAAGGGAAATGGACAGAAGCCACCGATTTAACATAGTATGACACCCGATTAACAGAAAATTGATTGTTCAGACAGTTTTAAAAATCAACAATGGTCAAAATACATTTCACCTCTGAAACAACATCCTTTCAAAGATCCATCAGCAAAACTAAACTCACAATCGGCGACCCAAACAATTTCAAACACATGCAACCTTAGAAAACAGGCCGAGAGTCAATCCTTTAAAATCATCCAACATTAAAGCATGACCAAAAGGTTCAAAGGATCCAATGATTAAAAATGACGCTAGATCATGAGGAGGGGCCCAAATTTTAGGAAATTTGGGGAGAACGGTTTCAGCTGCAACAATTGGTGATTACCTGGTGAACCTAGATCTCTGGGTGATTATTCTTTAAGTGACAGACTGTTTAACAAATAATGCATCTATCGAATTCTTCCAGCTATCTGGATTTATCAAATGACAGAAGTGTGTACCTTTAATCATTGATGATAGTCCAATTTGGGAGAGTGCAAAACAAGATTTTCAAGTCCAGATAACTCTGTCGAGGCCAGAGGATGAGTTTCATTATTACTTTTGTCTTTAGGTAGCTAATAGCTTGGACACCATAGGATTGTAGCATATGGTAAACATAAATATTTGTTTGTTCCTCATTCCCATGCCACTTTAGCACTTTTTATGCTTTTGGACTTTTGTCATTTTGAATATGAGTCCTCTTGCATGCCTTTCTTTCTGAATTTTAATTCATGCTCCTCTATCCCATAGTGTCCTTTTGTGTGAGCGGTGTACTTCATGTTTCAGCTCACGGACGGAGAGGAGCTTTCAACAATTTAGTACTTATGATTCAGCATTTGCTTTGATGTATGATGCTTTCATAGGAGTTTTTGACTCTTATTTGCCTTTTGGCATTCGTTTCTTGGCATGGGATCATTTATATTTAATATACTGTTCACCTTGCTCCTTTCCATGGGTCCTCTACTATCGCCCCTTAGAACATTTTAAGTGTGACGTGGATGGAGCCTCAACATAGTATTCCAGACTCTTTGAATCCGGTATATTTCACAGGGGTTAAGAAAGACTTCGATGCACACAGAGCTATTTGAGAAAACTGCTAAAATGGAAGAATTTATTTTAGACAAACAACAACACATAGTCTGATACCCAAAAATATTTATCATTCCCAAAAAATTTGATGTTCCCCATGCAACCGCAGGTTCGTTCCCTTTATTGAAATCAATAAACTTAAACTAAAACAAACTAAAAAACATTACTCAAAAGACAGCCAAACAGATTATTTATATACAAGATAGAAGAACTCAAAGAAACTCAAGAAAAATAAGGCTTGAGAACCAAACCATTTACTGGTAAGTTCTCTTCCCACCCCTGGAGATCTTGCAACTTATAAGTAGAAGGGCCAAGCTTTGCTGCAATCTGAAAAGGGCCTACCCACAACTTTTGGAATTTAGTATGCTTTCCCTTCTCATCATGGGGGTGATCCCATTTGAGAACCAAATCTCCTACCTCAAAATCTTTTGTTCCTGCCTTATGTTTGTCGAACCATCTCTTTATCACCTCTTGTTGTTGCTTAAAGTGCTCTCTCGCTTTAGATCAAGGTTCTTCCGCTTTTAGGAGATTATAGATCCTTATTTGCAAAACTTCATCATCCGATCCTCTAGACTCTTGAGCTATCATGGAAGAAGGTAGCATGATATTGGGAGGAAGAATGGCTTCTTTACCGTAAACCAGGGTATATGGAGACACTCCTATAGAAGACTTAGGGGTGACTCTATCATCCCAAAGGGCATTTGGTAGCGCTGAGTGCCAACTCCTCTGGTTCTCTATTACAGTCTTTTTTAAAATTCTAATCAGATTTTTGTTAGAGGATTCAGCCAGGCCATTTCCTTGTGGATAGTAATTAGCAGAATAATGCAATTTTATTCCTTTATCGTGAGCAAAAGAAGTTAATTTAATTGATGAAAATTATTTAGCGTTATCAAATACTAACGAAACTGGAACTCCAAACTTGGTCATGATATGATCTTGTAGGAAACTGATGACCGCGTCTTCATTTATCTTGTGCAGTGGGACAGCTTCGACCCAGCGAGTGAAATAATCGGTCGCGGTCAGAATGTACTTGTGTTGTAGGGAGGAATTTGGTTTTATTTATCCAATAATATCCAAACCCCATTGCTCGAATGGCTCAGTGATCATCACAGGATTTAGGGGTGTTGTTGCTTTAGGTTGCCTCCCACTACACCTTTGGCAAATATCGCACTTCCTGACATGTGCGTGTGCATCTTTGAAGAGCATAGGCCAATAGTAACCGGCTTTGAGGATTTTGTGAGCTGTAGTATCTCCTAAATAATGTCCCCCAGCAGGCCCGTCATGCAAATCTGTCATTACTTTCTTCGCTTCTTCTTTCTCTAAGCATCTAAGAAGAACTCCGTCATAATTTTTTCTGAATAATACTCCTTCAACAATTTGATAGGCAGCTAATTTAAGATGCAGCGCTCTTCTTTGCTTAGAATTCCAATGTTTTGGAAATAGTCCTGCCTACAGGTAATGCACGAGGTCCCTATACCAAGAATCGGGAGTTGTGAACAAAGGGCATACATCCATCAAATGTAGTTCGACCTCGTCTTCCCAGGCGTGTTCATTATTATTCCCATTTTTCATCATCAGTTTGCACAGTCCCTGCCCTTTAACTATAGAAGCTGGCTTAAATTCGAGGTCGTACTCTTGAAGATATGTTACCCAATTTCCCCTTCTTTATCCTAACTCCTTCTGTACAAAAAGGGACCTTACAGCTGGGTATGGTACGATCACCTTGGTTCTATTTTTTAATATATAAGGCTTGAATTGTTTCACTTATTTGAATACTGTGTAAGCTTGTTTATCAATGGCTGGGTAATTTAATTCAGCCCCTTGCAGACCAGTGCTCATGAAAGATATTGGGAATCCATCCCCCCCATCTTCCTTTTGGGTAAGCACAACTGCCAGTGAATCATCAGATGCAAAGGTATACAGAATAAAGTCTTTGTCGAAATCTGGGCTTCTCAGGGAGGGTGCGTGTGCAACAGTAGTCTTGATTTTGTTGAAGGCATTCTTTTCAATCTCAGTCCATTTGAATTGTGCATTTTGATTCACCATTTGTTGCAGAGGCTTGACAATCTGAGCGAAATCAGGCACGAATCTTTGCACGAAGTTAATTGTTGCCATAAATGATTGCATCCCCTTTTTATTATGGGGCAAGGGAATCTATTCAATGGCCTTGATCCTTTCCAGATCAATAGAAATTCCCTTCTTTGAAACTATGTGACCAAGTAACTTACCCTCTGTGACAACAAACACACATTTTTTGGGATTGAGTGAGATGCCATATTTCCGATGGCGTTCAAAAATTTGCCTTAGATGGAACACGTGTTCTCCTCTCCTTTTTGAGAATATTGTAATATCATCGAGGTATATCACCACACTTCGTCCAATCAAACCGTGGAAAGCTATGTCCATAGCCCTCTAGAATGTGGCTCCAGTGTTTATAAGCCCAAAGGGCATTCTTCTGTACGTGAAAGTTCCCCATTTGGTCCTGATTGTTGTCTTCAACCTGTCTTCTTCAGCTACTAACACTTGATTGTAGCCCGAGAATCCATCTAGTAAAGAAAATAGTTCAGACCCTGATACCATTTACAGTAGTTGCTCCATGGGTGGGACAGGATAGTTATCTTTGTATGAAGCACGGTTTAAGTTTCTCAAATCCATGCATAGCCTGATCTCTCCAGATTTTTTCCTTACCGGTACCAGATTCGAGACCCATTCTGATTGTTTGACCTTAAAAATAAATATGGATCCAATAATTTCTTAACTTCACTCTGAATCAACGGTTCCAATTTTGGATGCATTTTTATTAAAGGCTACTGATACGGTTTGACGCCAGCTCTAATGGGAATAACATGCTTGATGATGCTGGTGTCATATGTTTTCAAATATTCATATGTCCAGGTGAAAACATCTTTCTATTGTTTGAACAGAATGACGAACTTATCTCTTTCTGCTGGTGAACAACATTTGCCAAGATTCACAAATTTAGGATTCGTCTCAGTCCCTAAATTTATCAGCTCGAACTGTAGAGATGAGTTGTGAGTCTTCACGTTGGCTAGTATTTTGAACTTCTCATTTAAATCAAACATTCTTTCTAACGTTCTGACTCCTTTAGGGATGAAATTATCATACTTCAGCTCAGCTTGATGTTCTTCATCATCTATAATAGCTCCTTTAAATACCTCGTCATTCATTAAACATTCTATAATTTGCTGATCGTCATCGAATACTCGTAATTTGGTGATCATGTCAGGTATCGAGGGCCTGAAAAGCAATTCAACAAAGCATCGATTATTAGTAGGTACCAACCTAGCGGCTGATGTGGCCAACAGGTCAGCTGCTACATTTTAAGTCTTGGAATTGAAATAATATTGAATGCATTAAAACATTTAAGCAGGTCCCATACCTCATTTTGGTAAGCCTTTAAGTGAGGGGAAACACAATGTATTTGATTCCGGATTTGTTTCACAATAATTTCAGAATCTCCAAAAAAATTTAAATTACTTACCTTTAATTCAATCGCTTTCCTTAAACCTTGTACCAACACTTCGTACTCAGTTGTATTATTCGTACATTCAAACTCTAATCTACATGAGAGAAAATGTTTATTCTTCTGGGGGTCAATCAGGACACATCCAGCCCCTGACCCTTCTAACATCTTAGAGCCATCAAAAAACAAAGTCCAAAAATCACTAACTACTTAATGTGAATCTACTCCTACTGCTAAGTTTACTATGTTACAGTCAATCTCATCAACCTGTGAGAATTGAAGGAGATCAGGCTGAGTGTCTGATGTGTTGCTGGCTTCTTTCGCTTGGTAATTTCCTGGTTCCAACTCAATAAAATAGTTTCCCAATACAGAATCCAATAGTTCATTCTTCTCCTCGAGTTGAGTAATGTTGTACTTCATGTGAGGCTCCCTCAAAATCTTAATTTGATTTGGACTTCCTTTATACGGTAGCCACAGATGTGACCAATCAGAAGCAAAATATCCATTTAGTTTGGCCGACCAATCTCTACTCAGGACAAGACCATACGCGTCTGGTATATCAGCCACCACAATATTAATGACTTGGCACACTTTATCATTTGATGCCAAATGGACTAGGACATCCTCCATCTCACCAATTACCTTTACATCCGTCTTGTCCAACTGAACAATCCTCCACGTGGATGGCTTAGGCTGCCCATTTCTCTTTTTACAGACTAATATTGGCATGACATTAACAGACGCCCCTGCTTCTACCAGACAATTATGTACGTTGTGATTGAAAATTTCAAAAGTGAGGAGTAAAGGTGGTTGTTTTCTCTTAGACTTACCTCCAATGCTGGTTTCTCCGATTTCTTCTTCTTGCTGAGGTTGATTGACAGTGGGAAGCTTCTCGTCCAATGTTTCAAGTCCTTCCAATAGTCTTTCTTTTTGCTGAGGCACTTTACACATTTCAAATAGTGAAACGTTTTCCCTCTCCTTCTTAATATCTTCCACGATGTCATAATCCATCTGCAATTTAGTATAATGTGGCTTATGAACATTCATTTTCTCTTTAGTGAGGTTGGCGAACATATCAGTCTGCCTAGGATCCTAGTTGGTAATTGTGAATTCAGGAATTTTATTAGCTGCGGAATTATTTTGAAATTTCTTAACATTCTTCTGCAGCGTTTTGATCTTTGGGAGAATGAGACTGTCTTCTTTAACCGCCCCTTGGCTCCTTGTTGTAACGTTGGTTTCCATGATGTCCTTTCTCTAATTCTTTTCCTCTTCAACATCAAATAATGAAACAGAATTCCACAGAACCATGGTTTCCTCTTCTAGTTCCTTCGTTGAAGTGGTACTCTCTTTTCTTTCTTCATCTCCATATTCTGTTAATTTAGAGTCCAACAGCTGATTCATAACCAATGTCACCGAGTTTATCCATTGAGGAAAATTCTTTTTAGAGTGTGGTTGCTGATGGAAAGTGCAGAAATTGTCCATGCCTACCTCTGTTAAATTCATAGATGCAACATTGTGAGGAGGAGGTTGAGACTGATTGTTATCCTCTCTTTTCTTATAATAGGGCTTATAGAACTTTTGTGTTTCCTTCTCTTTCTCCAAATATATGATTTTTTTGGAAAGCTTCTGCATCATTTTTTCCATATTTTCAAAATCTGGAGATTTCTCTTCCTTAGGCTTAGTAAACAATAAGGCTTTCCTTCCCGCACCTTTCTCTCCTGACTATTCTGGATAATATTCGATACTTTCTCTTTCAGCCTCCACCACTTCTACCTCTACATAGGTTTCTGCCAAAGTAGGCTTGGCCCTTATTTTGGAAAACATAGCCAACTCAGGGCCTAAAGCTAAAGTATAATATTCAATCAGGACCTTGTCCGAAGGTTTATCTGCTTCAGAAAAATTCTTGATATATGCTGCAAACCTTTGTGTGAAACTGTGCACCTTTTCCTTTCTCTCTTTTTTCAAGGCGCATATTCCTTTCATCAGAGCTGCATGAGTCTTCTGAGTCACATATTTACTCCTAAAGATCCTTTCAAAGGTGTCCCAATCAGGGATAGAGTTTGCAGGCAACCCAAAGTACCATGATGCTGCAGCTCCCTTAAGGGTATGCAGGAACAGTCTGCAGACTACGTCTTCATACTCCCTGGCCCTTAATCCTTCTATTGCCAAGTAAAAACTTTGTAGGTGGTCATCTACTAATATCCTCTCACTTGGGTCGAACTTGGGCAACATCTTGTCAAAGGCTTGAGGTAGATCATGTAATGGAGGTGTCAGGTTTAACGGTTATCTGGCTCTCCAAGCAGGTGGTGGATTTGGTGGGTTAGGTGGTGGATTAGCATTTACACCTGCCATGAGTCTGGGTGGAGAGTGAGGAGGTGAGCAAGTAGGAGTGCGAGCAAGAGAACTGTGAGGAGTACCTGGACCTTCTTGATTCAAAGGTAGCACAACTTCTTGTAAGGTTGTTTCTACAAGTTCTTCCCAGTCCCCAACCAGCACTGAGTCTTCTACTATAGGACGATATTTCTTTTTATATTCTCTTCTGGGAAATAAAGGGATGATTAGAAATCATCCAATCTTTTTTACATATGCCCTGGTGTGTCTTCTCATATCATTAACAACTTCGTTTCCAATAGAATATAGATGTTCTGTACTCCTTTCTTTTGGAATTGGATTATGAAACCCACTTCTTTCAGAACTGTTACTGATGGAATAATCTTGGGAAAATGGGTTTCCTCAGCCAACCATGCATTAGCGTCCCTCCTTCTAGCACCAGAACTGTTGAGGCCTGGAAAATCGTAGGCAAAAACAGCAAGGGATTCTCCCCAGTCAACGTTCCCAACTAGCCCGTGACTATTTGGTATAGGGAATCCGTCTGTTTTACGGTTCGGATACCGTAAGTCAAGTAACAAAAGGTTTTACCGGTTGCGGCCTGATCCACCGTGTATTTTTGTATTTTTGATTTAAGGTGTGATATGCACGTGCCTAATTAACAATGCAAGGTGATATAGATGCAAAGAGTAGTCACAATGTGATGCAAAGGTTCTTACCTCTTGTCTTAGAACTCACAAGCATCCAAATCATGCAAGAGAAAACAAATACTAACTAAACTATCTCTAGAGAGCTGGGTATTCATTCGTGATTAATGCACTTCTATTCATCTTTTATGGTAAATCACAGATAGTTGTTCTTAGAACCAAACATATAAACATGAATAAAAATATGTATGATAAGATAGCTCATCAATAGTTTAAACTCTCATTACTCATAGTGGAAAAAACATCAGAAAAGTACTGAAGAACATTCATACAAGAACATAGGTCCAAGAAATTAGAACGCTCTTACAGCTAGTGAGACACAGCTGAAAATGAAATAGTTCACATTCAACATTGCTCATTCAATCACATTGACATATTCCACATCGCACTTCCTCCAATAGGCAAAATTTGCAATCTCTGGTTGTAAAACAAAATAGTTCCTCTTACAAGCATTAAGTTACAAGTTTTCTAGGGAAAAAAAATCCCCCGTCAATTCTAATTTTCACATATTTAAGCTAAAACAGTTGACCCGTGGGCTGCCCACAAGCGTGCGACCTCTCAGTTCCCCAAACGCTTCATATCCCTCTATCTTTTCTGTATGCGCTCACGAACCATTTGGTAACTGATCGGTTTTTAAGTTCTGCACCTTTGTAGCTACTACTTTTGTCTTCTACTCCACTTGTCCTCCTTGAGATTCTACTGGTTTCGGCTCTTCCTTCACCAAACGGTCCGTCTCCCTTAGCGTCGCAGTAGTTTGACCAATCTCCAAAAACCACCTGCCATCAAACGACATGCATCATTCATTGGAATCGCATTCAAACCATATCAACTAAAATGACTAAGCATTAAGAAGGCCATGTACTATGTTACTACCACAAGGCTTAACCAATGCTGGAACCACTACTTCGTCTAATTATGGATTCGAAGGAAAACACCCATGACAGGAAATGTGAACTTCATTGAAGGCTCAGAGCACTAACCTCGGCAGGGTAGACCTATTCACAGCCGCAATGGGGGAAAAGAAGAGGTTAAGGACACACGACCCATGGATGGGAAAACCTTTAATCGAAAGTTGGAAGATATTGACATCGGAAGCCAATTCCTCCACACAGCCGCAACGGCGGGAAAGGAAAAGACTGCGGACAAGCGACCTGCATCGGCGACGAAGTGATTTTCACTTCGGGTGGCTAATTGATTTGGGAGCCACAACGACGGAAGAGAAAAGGTTATAAACATGTGACTAGAGGTCCGACACACATCGGCGAGCGGAGCGCTTTACACATCGAGCGCTTAATTGCTTTGGGAGCCGCAACGGCGGAAGGGAAATGGACAACAGCCGCCGATTTAACATAGTATGACGCCTAATTAACAAAAAATTAATTGTTCAGACAATTTTAAAAATCAACAGCGGTCAAAATACATTTCACCTCCGAAACAGTAGCCTTTCAAATATTCATCAACAAAACCAAACTCACAATCAGCGACCTAAACAATTTCAAACACACGCAACCTCAGAAAACAGGCCGAGAGTCAATCCTTTAAAATCATCCAACATTAAATCATGACCAAAAGGTTCAAAGGATCCAACGATTAAAAACAACGCTAAATCATGAGGAGGGGCCCAAAATTTAAGAAATTTGGGGAGAACGGTTGCAGCTGCAACAAGGGGTTTAAGCACAAACTTGTAGGATTTTCTTTTCCTTGTCATTCTTTCTATTCATGCATTAATACTATGTATAGTTCATTTTACATAATGCATATGGAGGAGGTACACAAACTGATACAGTTTTTGTTATGTTTATGACAGGGTGATTGCTGCTGCAAAGAAGATATGTCTAAAAGACAAAGCAGAAGAGGGATGGCTGAAGGAGACAACAAGGAAGGAAGAGGCTGAAAAATGAAGAAGCAAAGATAGAGAAAATAAGAAGGAAGTGAAGGTCTGAGATCAACAGGATCTAAAAAATACCAACGGATTAGTGAGCATAATCAATAGCAGCAGAGGCCTAGGCTTGGAAAAGGTTCATCAGTGACCAACCTAGTCACTTTTTATAAAAATGCTATTCAATTTTAATTTACTGTAACATGTCGTACAACACTCACTAAAAGACAAAATTGTGAGATTAAACGGTTGGGGGGGAGCACAAAGGTCACAGGGGTAGCCCAAAGGTCATAAGGGGCAGCCCAAAGGTTTTGTTGTTTTGTATAAATATAGGAGAGTTAGATGTAATAAGGGACTTTTTCCCAAATATATTTGTGAGAGTATGTTGTAAGAAGAACTATTTCCTTTTGCAATAAAGAATTACAAGTTTCCTGTTGGAGAAAGCTTAGTGGAATTTTTCAAATGCTATGCTATGGATCAGTTGAATGTAAACTATTTATTTTTCAGCTTATGCCCATTAACTGTGAGATCATTCTAACTCTTTGAACCTATGTTCTTATTATGAATTCACTCTAGTTTATTCTATGAAATTTCCACTATGAGTAATGAAGGCTTTTCATAAACAATGAGCTATCTTGTTGTTCATTTATCTATTAATTTTCATGTGTTTTGAAATAAGTAACAAATATCTATGATTTTTCTTAATGCATGCGCAGAAATACATTACTCATTGATAAATGATAATCTTTTTCCCTAGGGATAGGTTAGATAGTTAGTTTTAGTTTCTTGTTGTGTGTGATTTAGATGCGAGAGAGTTAAGACTAGAGGTAAGAACCTGCGCATCACATTATGACCACTCCTCGTATTCTCTATCAATATGCATTTTTAGATAGGCATTTGCATATCATACTTAAACATAAAAAACTAAAAGATACACACGGTGGACCGGGACGTAACTGGTAAAACCTTTTATTTTGTTACTTGACCTACGGTAGTCGAACTGTAAACCAGACGGATTCCCCATACCAAACAGTAACGAGATAGTTGGGAACATTTACCAGGGAGAATCCCTAACTATTGTTACCTACAATTTTCCAGGCCTCAACATGAGGCTATACTGTGTAGTGCATGTGATTGTGTGGATTCCCAGTGTCATGCTGCTAATGTGGTAATTGCAATTTGTTTCCAATTTTTGTGTTTCTTTGTATTCTGGATTCAAGGATTCGGTTGAATCAAGTAAGGGTATAAACTAGGCAAGTAATATTACTTTCTCTTGTTTATTCATATTATGTATGCTCAAGAACCTAAGTTATATGCTTAAATAAGATTATTTTTGCATGATCTTTCATTTTTTGTTTCATACATATATATCCAGATCTCACGAGGTGTTGTGCTAGATTGATATAGTTGGTGGTTCCTGATCATATGAGGTGTGGATCAAGATTGCTTCCATTCCTTATCCAATAATTTCAAGACTCTATCCCTTGGTGCTCCACAAAAGGGCCTCCTTTCAGCTTGTTTCATTCAAGCAACGAACCAACCTTCTCTCCTCTTACTCTCCTTTAAAAAAATTAAATCTTATTGGTTACTTTGTTTATGCATGAGATTCTAATTTATCATATGCAAAATATCTCATTATATCTCATACATAAACATTCAAAAATCTAGATCTCTATTTTTCAAAAGTTTTCCATAAGCATTCTAGATCTAGCTTTAGGGAAATCGTCTTTTTTGCGTGACATTTTAAAGAAAATTTGTAGCTTGCATGCATTAGATTTATCTTTCATAATTTAAAATATAAATACATAAATCCATTCACATCATATTGGCTGCCCAAAATTCAAGCAAAGATCCCAAGGAAAGATTGCTTTCCTTGGTTCCTTTTTTCACCTTTTTTTAACTAGTTTTAACTTAGTTGTTTTTGGTTAAAAGTGTGTTGACCCAAAGGTAATTTCAAAGTGATTTTGGGAATATTTAAGTTTAATATTATTTCTATTTTTTATCAGGTATAACAGAAAATAGGAGGAGGTGCTGTCTGAAAAGTGACTTTTGGGCCATCCGAAACCCCCTAGGGGTCTCCCCATTTTCTGAAATATTTAATTTTTGCACTTTGTAAGATCTTGGGTTCATTATGTATAAGAAAAAATAGGAATTATATCATTTTTATGATATTGTAACTGCTGGTAATAAAAAATAATTTTGAATAGGCTCTTTCGAGCCCATTCCCCATCCCCCCTGGGGGGATTCATGTCCTTTTTTCCTTTTTTGCATTTTTCCTATTTTTTTTTCTAGATTAGTGTTATTTATGAAAAATAGTGTACTTTGATTTATTTCATCATATATTCCATATTATAAATTCAAAGTAACTTTAATACTTATCCCACGAATCCCGATTGAACCGAAAGGTGAAAGAGGACCGTGGTAGATTTAATTAGAGAACCTATGGTTTGTTTTATTTTTGCTGCTTCATTATTCACTATTAATTTTTGCAAGCAATCAATTAAAATCAACCCCCTCCTTGATTCCCTGATTGAGGTCCACTTGGGCCGAAACAAGTTCCTGGAGGGTTTTCTCTCTAATAAAAACACATCGATTAAAATTTACTAAAAATTACAAAGACTCCGGTGTGTATGCTCTGCATTTTGGCTGTGGATCATTCGATCAGTCAAGCTACATCAAAAGCAACGTGAGTGACTAGATTAATTAGGTTTTACTTTCCCCAATTAACCACCATCAGGCAAAAATCCAATGCCTCAAACAAACTGTAAGAGGTGGCAAAATACCCAAAGGAGTGGGGACAACTGGAAAGTGACCTCAAGGCACCGATCTCTGTTACACCCTAACAGGTCTATTATGAACACAGTCTATGAGACTCCATCCAGCTTGCAAACACCTTGTGGGTAGCCATGAAGGTTTTATTTTTGGACATACTCCAAGTACCCCTCGGGTATATTTGGAGTCCCCCCTCGCCTACGTTAATCCACTCATTTTTCATATTAATTTAAAATGTACCAAGAGACAATTGCAAAACATTCACTCCAAGCACATGCAAGCACATTTAATAATTTTGTGACTCCATTTTAAGGCACTGGTTATTTGTTTACTTCTTTCGATATATATATTGTGTGTCAGCATTGTGCTTACTTGTGTTTATTTTTCATCTTGTTATCTGTGGTTCTCAATTGTTAATTTCAAACTCCTAAGCAAATTATTCAATTTAATACCATCATACTAAAGTAATTATCCTTAGTAACTTGTAGGGTCTACCCCCCTTAGATTCATTAGGAGTGTTCCTAAATGGAGGATTCAAGAACAAGGTGACAGCCTTGACTTGAGACTTGCCCCCAAGGACACACCGAGTGGCTTGAATATTTCTGCCATGTCCCCCCCAAGTGTGTGAGAGGCGGCAACAAAGGTGAAAGGTATCTTCTTAAAATAGAGCTCTCTATCATGTGCTATGCTTGTAGCTTCTTCTATCAAGTCTTCTGTCAGTTCAAATTTAAGGGTATCAAATGAAACTGTGTCCTTATCAAAACCCTGAGCAAAACTATATGACACTTCTTGGTTAAAACCATTGATTCTCTCAAAGTAATTGAACCATCTAGCCCTCTGAAACAATGTTCAACAATCAGGAAAATCATTTTCCCAAATTGTATCAGTGGGTTTGTACCTATTTGTCTTTCCACCTTTCCTCATTTCTGCTCTGTAGCCCTAGCTTGTGTATTTATTTAAACAAATTCAAAACTACTTAGACTATTTCTATACAACAATAGAGTTAGCAACCAAACAAAAATTGTGACAAGTAGGTTTACAATTTTCTAATAATCCCTTACAAAGTCAGAATCGTGTCACTGCAGACCACGATTCTCTCCATGATTTCCATACCTCCTCATACACCTGTCATGTTGATGGACTAGGTTCATGAAAACTCATTATTATGTCTTCGAGTGATGTCTGAAAGCTTCCAGTAGTTTACTCTGCAGCAGCCATGATTATCCACTACCTCTTTTAATGATTTTTTTAACCAAATGAAATCGTGTCAGGTAAAACCACGATCCTCACAGTAATATTGGCACCTTCTCATACACTTGTTATGATCATCATTGGGTTCTCAATATGCATCATATGTCCCCATAGGTGTCTAAAAACTTGTTTCTGCATTTCACACACTTGGGGGGGAACGTGGCAGAAATATTTAAGCCACTCAGTGTTCCCTTCGGGGCAAGTCTCGAGTTAAGGTTGTCACCTTGTTCTTGACTCCTCCGTTTAGGCTCAACTCCTAATGAAGCCAAGATGGGTAGACCCTATTAAGTTACTCATGAAAATCACTTTAGTATGATGATGTTAAATTGAATAAGTTGCTTAGGAGTTTGAAATTAACCATAAATAACCATAGATGATAAGATGGAAAATGAGCACAAGAAGCAAAATGATGACACACAATATATATGTATCAAAAGATTTAAACAAAGAACCAGTGCCTTAAAAATGGAGTAATAAAATAATCAAATGTACTTGCATGTGCTTCGAGTGAATGTTTTGCAATTGTCTCTTGGTATGTTTTAAGTTAATATGAAATATGAGTGGATTCAATTAGGCAAGGGGGACTCCAGATATACCCGAGGGGTACTTGGAGTATGTCCAAAAATAAACCTTCATCGCTACTTGTAAGGATTGTGTGGGCTGAATGGAATCTCTGAGACTGTGTTCATAATACACCTGAGGGTGTAATAGAGATCGATGCCTCGAGATCACTAGGAGTTCACACTTCCTTTGGGTATTTTTCCACCGTTTATGGTTTGATCGAGGCATTGGATTTTCACTTAATGGTGGTTAATTGGGTAAGGTGAATCCTAATTAATCTAGTCACTCACATTTCTTTTGATGCAGTTTGACTGATCGGAGGAACCACAGCCAAAACACAGAACATACACACCAGAGTCTTTGTAATTTTTAGTAAATTTTAAACGGTGTGTTTCGATTAGAAAGAAAACCCTCTAGGAACCTCTTTCGGTCCAAGTGGACCTCAATCGGGGAATCAAGGAGGGGGTTTATTTTAGAAATATTGATTACAAAAATTAATGATCAAGCAACAAAAAAGAAACAAAACCACAGGTTTTCTAATTAGTCCTACCACACATCTCTTTCCCTTTTTGGGTTAATCGGGAAGTCGTGGGGTAAGTATTAAAGTTAATTTGACCTTATGATATGGAAGATATGATAAAATTAATAAAATTATATTATTCTGCATAAATGAAACTAATCTAGAGAGAAAAAATAAAAAAAATAAAAAAACGGAAAAAAGGACGCAAATCTCCCCAGGGGGGATGGGGAATGGGATCGAAAGAGCCTATTCGGAGAATTTTTTTATTATAAAAGGTTAAAATATCATATAAATTATATGATTCCTCTTGGTTCTTATACAGAATAAAACCAACATCTCACAAAGTGCCAAAATTAAAGATTACAGTCAAAACAGGAGACCCCTGGGGGGATTCGGATGACCCGAAAGTCACTTTTGAACAGCAGATTCTCCTATTTCTGTTATACCTGCTAACAAATAGTGAGATTGTTAAAATTAAATATTCCCAAAATATCTTTGAAATTACCTTTGGGTCAGCCTACTTTAAACCAAAAAAAAGCTAAGTTAAAACTAGTAAAAAGGTAAAAAAGGAACCAAGGAAAGCAAGATTTCCTTGGGATCTTGGATTTTTTTTAGGGAATCCAATGTGATGTGCACTAATTTCTGTATTATATATTTTAAAACATAAAACATAAATCTAATGCATGCAAACTACAGATTCTCTTTAAAATGCCATGCAAAAAGGACGATTTCCCTAAAATTAGATCTAGAATGCTTATGAAACTTTTAAGGAGAAATATCTAGATTATGAGCCTTGATACAATAGATATATGTTAAGTTTTAATTTAATATAATAGATCTAAATAATATCAAAGCTTGTAAACAAAGTAACTAGGTAAAATTTTGATTTTAGAAGGAGGAAGAGATAGAAAGAGTGTTGGAAGCTTGGGAAAGTTGTGCTTTGGAGTCTGCTTTGGTGGAACACCAAGGGATTATGTCCTCAAAAATATCCTGAAGATGAGGAAGATTCAAACTACCTAAACCCATTCTACAAGTTAGATCACCTGCAACTTAGAAATCCTTGCACAAACATATGGTTAAAACATGGGTGTTGCTAGAAAAAGACAATTAGAAAGCACACAATTAAACTTAAAATACATGCAGCTCCAAGAGATATGAGACAAGTGAACAATAAGAGCATAAATCAAAATTGAATGATCTCTTACCCCAATGGGAGGGATCTCTCCTTCAAGGCCAACAATTAACCAGCAAAAGCAAAGATCAATAATACAAATTATACCTAATAAGCACTTGACAATCATCATCCACACATGAAAAGCATTACACCATAGATATTGCCTCCAAAGCTTTATTTATTCCAAAAGAGTAAACAATACAATAACAAAAAATCTTTAATCCATCTCTAACTAGCTTGGAAGAGGAAAACCCTGCTTTATTTATAACAAAAACTGGAAACCTAGCCCAGGGGGGCGCAATTCCCAAGGAGAGAGAGACTACAGCTGTATGTGGAGTCAATATGAGGTTGATCTACGTCTCACTGAGTCTGATATGAGTCTCATTGAGTGCAACTACCAATCATAGATCTGATTGGACTGACACCTCAACCTATTAACTAAAACATCCACCAAAACTCATTTAGATGGGCCCACATGTCTTGAGGAGAGAGAGAGGGTGCAACTCCCAAGATTGCATGCTATAGTGCACTCCCTGTTCAGCCCAGATCACCTCCTTCTATCAAGGAACGGTCAGCTACAGTCAATCCAAAGCCGATGAGATTGATTTCAGTCAAATCAAAGCAAATCCCACTGATTTAGGATTTGGGGTTTTCTCCATTATTTAATTAATTTATTAATTAAAATAATCAAAATTTTATTTTTAGGGTTTTCTGACTTGAGTGATGGGAAAATCACTCAAAACCTAGGAAAATTGGGTTTATGGGTTTACATGGTGTTTTGAGCTAGAAAATGAGCACCCCCATGACTAAAACTGATTTCTGAGCCCACTTTTATTACAAAACCATTTTTTCCATTTAGAGTATTAAAAAACAGCCTAAGTTTTGGAAAAATTAAAACTTAAAAAAAACTTAAAAAATTAAAAAAAAAAACCTAGGGGGACTTAGACATGTTCATATGACTCGAACATAATTCCTAGCATGTTTATACATTGACACATAGACTCTAATAACCTCAACATTCCTAAATACCAAGCCGACCACCGCAACTTTGGAGGCATTGAGTGAAAAACTCAGAAATTATCAGTCGTTTATTCAACAACCAATAATAACCAAGGGAAAAAACACCCTGGGCTGATCAGATTGACAAATAAAGTATAAAGGACCGAATCTTTTATAGACACTATCATGCTAGAATATTTTATTACAACTCCCCTATGGGGTATGAATATGTGATATAGTACAACAAGCACTTTCCAGAAGCACTTTCAAAGGTCTTCTGAAGTCTGAACAAATCATCTTTGTTCTTTTCACCAGGCTCTCTTGATAAAAAACCACTAAGTACAACTTAGGTGGTAACAAAACTTCCACTATTTTTTATTTCAAAGAACCACAATTTTCTACCACTATTTTCAATAATTCGAGATTCTTGTAGCGTGTCATTACATGGACTCTTCACTTTGTGCTACAAGAATCCTCCTTGTGCATATTTTTTGAAAAATAACTCAAAAACAAAGGTTAGGGCATAAAGATAAAGTTCGGAGTAACTTTATTATAACCTTTTCAGACTTTTAAAGATATATACACCTAAGAAACCCACATGAACTTTTAAAACCAAGAAAATGAAATAAATCAAAACAAAAAAAAGCATAACATCAAACAAAAAATATACTTATCATTATAAAACCTCAAAACCAACTCAAAAATGAAAAGCAATAGGAAATAAAACTTTTAAAAACACACACAATAACCAAGAATAATACTTAGTTATAACATCTGGCTCTGTGGAAATTGAACCCATGTGTTAGAACAATTACACTCACAAAAATTGCCAATTACATGTGCAAATTACACACAAAGGAGACTGAACATGGAGCATAACACTAATCTGTATTGAATAAGTGTACAATAGCCAACCTTGTGAATTCATAGGCTGCCACAATAAATAATTACATGATAGATTCGAATGCATAAGGATGCCATTCGAATTTGGTCAAAAGCAGGCTTACTAAATCTAAGCAAATCCCCCATAGGTGCATAAAGCAGTTTCCAAATATGTCTAGGAGCTCATGAATTGGAAAAACCAATTAGGAAAGCTAATAGATGATGGAAGGACAACTCATACATGCTTTTCATAGGAGAAAAGAGTGGAGGATGATGAGGACAAAAAACAAGTTAACTCCATGTAGTCAAACTTTCCCAATTGCCTTAAAACTCAAAAAAAGCAGGCAATAAAGCAGAAAAAGCAGACATGTGCTAGGAAGGCCAGGAATAAAGAAAATTTGATTCCAAGTGGTTTCCCAAGTTCTCCATGACTCAAATTTAGCAATTTTGACCACTTTGGATGTGTGGAGGACAACTTGCATAAGGTGGAATATGGAAACTAGGCAAATAAGACAAAAAATGGATTAATTAATGTCTAAGGTAGCTAACTATGGGTTGATTATTCTAACACCCCCCCTTAAGCCTGACTTATGAGTAAAATATCAGAAAATTATAGGGCCTAGCAACAAGGCTTAGTCACCCTTTACATACTGCATGTCCATTTAACCAAGGAAAGAGGCAAAAACCCAGTGGGAAAAATCCTCCCTTAAACATGGATAGTAAAACAAAATTTGGAAATATTGTCATCACTCATTCTTCACAGCATCATCCAATCACTAGCATTGATTTGAGATTTCTGAATGTCTTCTCACAAAAAAAATTGGTGAAGATATCTGCTACTTGTTCTGAAGATGAACAGAAGAGTAGGTGAATGGTGCCATCATGCACAAGTTGTCTGATGTAGTGCATATGGATCTCAATGTGTTTGGTTCTCTGTCTCTGAATTGGATCATTGCAAATTCAAATCGTACTCTGATATCACAATAGATAGTAGTTGAATATTCTGATTCGAAGCCACATTCACCAAGTAACCCCTGCAACCATAAACATTGAGTTGCTGCATTTACAACTCCTCTGTACTCTGCTTCTGTAGATGAGAGTGCAATGGCACTCTGTTTCTTGCTTGACTAGATGATTGGTCCTTAAGCAAGCATGAACACATATCCTGATGTTGACTTTCGATCTGTGTTGTCACCTACCCAATCATTGTCAGTAAACCCATTCAAATCAAGATCAGATTTAGCTTTGTAGAAGATCCCATGAGTCCTTGTTCCCTGAACAAAGCTAAGGATCCTTTTGGCTGCTCTCCAATGGAGCTCATGAGGCTGATCCATGTATCTTGAAGCCAAACTTACTGCATAATAAATATCAGGTCGAGTATGTGTAAGATACAACAAACATCCAATCAATTGCCTATACAGTGTATTGTTTACCATAGGTGAAGAATCAACTTCTTCAAGCTTAACTCCTGAAAGGAAGGGAGTCTTGCTTGGCTTCCAATCCTTCATGTTGAATTTTTTCAGTGAATCCAAGGCATACCTGGACTGATGTACTTTGATTCCTTGTTTGTTTTGAGCAATCTCGAGCCCCAAGAATTGGCTCAATAAGCCCAAATCAGTCATTGAGAAAGCATGGTTCATTGCATCCTTCAAGGAGGCAATTTCATCCTTTGAGCTTCATGTAATGAGAAGGTCATCAACATACAAAACAATGATCATTAATGAACCATGAATCAGCTTCAAATATACATTTGGATCTGACTTGCATCGAAAAAAATTCAGTGATAGCAGAAAACTATCAATCTTGGCATACCAAGCCCTGGGGGCTTGCTTAAGCCCATACAATTACTTCCTTAACCTGCACACAAGAGATGGATTAGTATAAAATCCTTGAGGTTGCTGCATGTAAATCTCTTCAGTGAGATCTCCATTCAGGAAAGCACACTTCACATCCATGTGATGTACCTCCCACTATTTCGAAGCTGCAATGGCTAAGGCTAGCCTGATGGAGTCCATCTTTGCCACTGGTGCAAAGGTGTCATTGTAGTTGATGCCATGTACCTGTGAGTAGCCCTTGGCTACCAATATGGCATTATATTTCAAAGGTGAACCATCAGCAGCAAATTTGGTTTTGTAAACCCACTTACACTGAACTAGCTTCCTCCCTAGGGGAAGATCAACCAGCTCCCAAGTGTTGTTCTTCTGGAGTGAGCTGAACTCTTCTTTCATGGTTGTTTGCCATATTGGATCATGTGCTGCATATTCATATTTTTATGGATCTGATTCAACCATCAGATAGCATTTCTCTACAAACATATGATCTTTCATGCACAGAGCACTCTCAAACTGAGATCTAGTGCTCCTAGGATCGTTAGGATTTCCAGCTAGTTCTCTAGCTGCATGAATGGTATTTGCTGCCCATTTTGGTCTTGTAGGACTATTAGGATCTACAATTAAATAATCATTATCAGACATATCAGAATCAGCAAGTTCAACTATCTCTTCACTTGCATTCAATGGTTCTGGTGGTGAAGAGGATTCTCCAACTTCCACTGCTGCTAAGGGCTCTTCTTGGAACTGAGCACTCCTTTAAATGAAGGATTTGTTTGTGTTCAAATTGATAAGATTGTACCCTTTTGAATATTTAGAGTAACCAACAAATATACACTCTTGGCTTTGGGGCTGCAAAGCCTTCCTCTTTTCTGTTGGAATTCTAGCCCAAGCCCTTGAGCCAAAAATCCTGAAATGGGTCACATCTGGCTTGTGCCCACTCCATGATTCAAAAGGATTCATACCATAAAGTTGTTTATGAGGCACCCTATTTTGGATATAGGCTGCACAGTTTATAGCTTCAGCCCAAAACTTTGGTGGCAAAGTCTTAGCCTCCATCATGCATGTTTCCATCTCTTTCAGTGATTTGTTCTTCCTCTCAGCAACACCATTTTGCTGTGGTGTGTAAGGGATATAACGCTGCATCTGAATACCTGCATCTGTGCAATATTGAATGAAATCAGAATTGACATACTCACCACCATTTTCATATCTGAGGACCTTGAGTTTCCTCCTAGACTGGTTTTCAACCAAAGCCTTAAAGACTTTGAAGAGGCCAAAAACTTCATACTTGTGTTTCAAGAAGTAAACCCAGTAGTACCTGGAAAAGTCATCTATGAATGTCAATGCATATTTGGCCTGACTTATTGACATATGAGGAAATGTGCCAGCAACATCACTGTGGATCAACTCAAGAGGTCCGGAGGTTTTCTCATGACTAGCTTTCTCAAATTTATGCTCTGGGTGTTTTCCTAAGATGCAACATTGACAGAATCCTTTGGAAAACTTAATCTTTGGTAACCCTATGACCATTTCTTTTTCATTAAGACTAGAAATATACTTGTAATTAAGGTGGCTAAATATTTCATGCCAAAGCTTGCTTTCCTCATTACCATGAATCAGAAGAGTAGAGGGGTTTGAGTAGGGTAGGAAGTGTGAGAACATGTATACCTTCAAAGTATGATTTGCAACTCCTTTTGGAATGACTTTACCATTTGAGATCTCTATGATCTCAAATTCATCAGGGGAGAATATGACCTTCTTTAGAGACCCTATGTGGGTCATCTGATACACTGATAAGAGGTTAGAGGCATGACCTAGAACATACAATACATTTATGAACTTACCATGGTCAAGATCAATCCTCCCTTTGCCCAAACTTTCAGTGAGAGAGTCATCTCCCAGTACTATTGGTGGATGTTGTAATCTCACAGATCACATAAGGCTACCAATAATACATAATAAAACATACATAAATATAAAGCAGAGACAAGAGACCAGAATAGGTAAGATAAACAGATTATATTATTACAATAAATTCATACAAGGAAGAGAACTAAACTGAGTTCTCGTTTGGCTTAACAGCCTAATATATACAATTTACAAATAGTTACAAAATAACTACCTGTCAGTTCGGTGAACCGACATGACTTTTAGCTAGCCGACCTAATCTTCTAGTTTAGTCGATCGACCGACTTATTCAGCTGATCGACTAAGTCGGCCCATCGACTTAGTCGGTTGATCGACTAAGTTGGTATTCGTTCAAGTCGACTTGTCGAATTGCTCCTTCTACATCTCCCCCATGGACAAAATGTTTCTTCGTCCTGAATAAATAGGGAGGTACAAAAAAATGTGTTTGTCAGACCCTTCAAAAATGCTATTATGGTGGACTGTACAGACGGATAGTTGGTCGTTTCTGGATGCAAATCTCGACAATGGCCGGAGCTGTGATGGCAAGGTGATGCTGAAAATCTGTCCAACTTTGTAAGGCTTTCTGAATGTCGATATTTAATGTAGTTAATATGGACATGATCGACATCTTTTCTGAAAGGGGGACTTCCGCGATCTTCTCCATGTTGGGGCCCAGGAACTGGTTCTGCTCTTCTGCTATGTCGATGAGTCTTTTCATCTAGGGGCAGATGATGTCGACTTTCTCTATACTGGGAAGAGCTTGTTGTACCCACTAATGTGCTTCTCGTTCCAGATTCTGTAGTTTGTTGGTTTCCAGCACTATCTGTTCTTCTATTGTCTGCCTGAGTGCTGCCTCTGTCATCTTCCTACTTTCCAAATCCTGAATGCCTTGATGATTCTATCGTTTCTGCTGGTAGACCTGCCCATAGTGAGTAGGCCAGTCTCTTAAAACTTCTTCGGTGATGACAGATTCCTCCATATGGTCCTGTAGCACTTTGTATGCCTCTAAGAAAGTAGTGTGCTATGCCAGTAGTAGTCAGGTGGTCTCTTCCTTCTATTCTTCCTTAGTTTCCTGGAGATGTGCCTAGATGGTCGACACCATGCTCTCAAAGAGCTGATATACTATTTCCAACGGTCTATCTGTGTCGACTTCGATAGGGCCTGGTATGACGGACTGAGCTAATTTCCTGCATTTGCCAAGAAACTCGACCTGTTCTGTATCTTTATTTGTTAGTTCCTTTGTTTTTCTATCATCCCTTGTCTTTGCTTCTTTGGCCAGAGTTTTAAGGAGTTGGCCCACCTTAGTGTCGGTCACCATAATCACGACTATTGGATTTTCTTTGCAGTTGTGTCTGCTTGAAAATGTCCTCCTGCAGGTCCATAGTGTGCTTCATGCATGATTTGGTCTCACTCATGTTCGAGTACACACCTTCTGAGAATGTCGTCTAATCCCATTTTATATAAAAATCGATTGATGAGGCTGTAGGGTGCAGCCTTCATAGCTAAGATTTTTTTTTTCTTGGTGCTCAGACCTTCTGGTGCCTGGCCAGTTTCTAAGAATTGAGCAATTTCTTCTAGTTCTTCTGGAACTGCTTCGATGTGAAATAAATGTGCATCTGGTAAGTCATCATCGACTCTAGTCGGTTCCTCCCCTGTGTCTATGCGGGATAGGTGGTCGAGCCTGACATTTATCTTTCCTGGTCAGACCATGACTTCAAACTCAAATTCTTGAAAAACAAGTAACCAGCGACAAATTCTCCCATGATGGAGTGGTTTATTGACAAGGTACTTGAAGGCTTGATGGTTGGTATAAAATGTGAAGGGCTTGGATAAAAGGTAATGTCGATACTTTTGGAGGGAAAAGACCATACCTAGGGCTTCCCTTTTAGTGGTCGAATGGTTTCTTTCAGCCTTATTTAATTTTCGACTGCTGTAAACTATAGGGTAATCCATCCCATCATCCCCTGGTTGAGTTAGGATTGCTCCGATTTCTATTCCTGATGCATTGATATGCACATGAAATTTGGTCGACCAGTTTGGAAATTTTTGTATGGGGGCTTCGACTAGTTTTCGTTTCAGTTTGTCGAAGGAGATATAGCATTCCTCTGTCCATTTAAACTCTTGATATTCCTTTAGTAGTTCTTCTATAGGATAGGTAATATCTGAATAGTGTCTTATGAATTTTCTATAATAGCCTGTATGGCCCAGTAACACCCTGAATTGTTTGGGGTTTATTGGCGGTTTCAGGTCGAGGATGATTTTAATTTTTGCAAAGTCGACCTTGATACCATCTTTACAGACAATATGCCCTAAGAATATACCTATGGGAGTCATAAAGATACATTTCTTAATGTTCAGGGAGATTTGAATCTGTCGACATCTCTCCAGCATAAGTCGGAGCCATTTGCAGTGATCTTTTAAGGTGGAGTATATTGTCCAGTCATCGAAGTATACTGCCATGGTCTTATATATATATTCTTGGAATGTCTTGACAACAATTAGAGAAAATACTGCAGGTGCATTCTTTAACCCAAAAGGCATAACTCTGTAAGAAAAGGAGCCAAATTCACAGACAAATGTTGTCTTCTTTTGATCTTCTTTTGCTATAGGTACTTGGTTATAGCCTGAGAATCCATCTGTAAATGAGTAGAATTCATGGCCTGCAACTTCATTAAAGATTTCATCAGCATAAGGGGTGGGGAATGGGTCTGTCAGTGTGAATTTGTTGAGCTCCCTAAAGTCAACAAAAATTCTTAACCTTGTCGGGTCATGTTTCTTGGGCTGTACGACCATGGGGCTTGCCCATTCCGACTGGTCGATAGGGTAAATGATCCTANCAATTTTCATTTCTCCCATTTCTTGTACTAAGCCTTTTAAGTCTTTATAGTCCCTGGAAAAGACATCTTGGAATTCTCTAAGTAAGTTCACTATTTCAGTGGTCTGTTGGTCGTTCCAGTAGTCACCAATCTTGGTTATTTTTGGTCGATTGTCATTTGAAATGTTGACCTATTTAGTTTTCACTTTGGTATCTAGCCACTCGGGTGATTTAGCTTCATTAATTGGCCGACTTCCTTCTTTGAACTGTGAGAATGTGGCAGGGAAATCGGCTGTAGTCATTCTGTCAAGATCTGGTTTGTCGGTGGTCTCGACTTTCAGGATTGAGTGGATAGGTTTTGTCATTTCAATGTGGTCGTATTTCCATATGAAGCTCTTTCCTTCGGTGTGCTCATTTTCTAAGTGTAAATGGGTCGACTGTGGTTTTGACTCAATTTGTATATTGTTACATCCCTTAATCTGTCGGTGGTCTGGGTAGGGTTGTTTTTCGATCGGTTGGAGAAACTGTTTGATTTGCTGTGCTGTTTCAGCCAATTTTTCCTGTTGAGGTGTCAAGTTGAAGTTTTTAATAAAATTTTCCATCAGTTCATGCTAGAAGAAGGTTTCACCTCTAGCTTCCTCCATCTTATACCATTTATTGGGTAAGTCGGCTAGCGTTGAAGGGAACAAATGTGGCCAAGCTCGCTCATCCTTGTATCCAAGTCTTCTCCACTCCGTTTCACAAGTCTAGATATGTTCTTCTAGGTTTTGACCTTGGGTAAAGATAGGGATTTGGGCTTGTTGGGTTAACTTCTTTCCACCAAACCCCTCGACAAAGTAAGTCGAAGCAGTTGTCCAGGTCTGTAGTTTTGACTGATGGGTATCCCACCATCTAGCTGCTTGACCTGTAAATGTTTCAACTAAGATTTGGAGTCGGCCATGTTCTCCAATATTTTTAGATACCTGTTCAACATGCATGACTGGGGATTCCCTCTCCTTATACCTGGGTAGTTGTGTAGTGTTTAAGTTGGTTGGCTGTAAGGTAGGGCGTTCCCTTACTTTCTTTTCAAATATTTTGGGAATAATGGATACTATGAAGCACTGTCGGGAGGGTTTTTTCTGTACTTTTTGTATAGTCCAGCACCCCCTTGCTTGTGTTTCATAATTTTCAATCTCTCAGTAATATAATTCAGCATCTGAGTTATAACCAATTGAGTCTTGGTTACCTAAGTTAAGTTCTTCATAAATGTTTGGTTTTGTATAGTCTGTATTGTTGTGGATCTGGTAAAGTTGTCTGACATTGACTTCCTCATCAATCGGTTCAGTCAAGGCTCTCCTTGGGATGGATGAATGGGTACAATGACCTTTTGACCATTTCCTTTTAAATTGATTCATTCCTTGTCTAAAAATATGGATGCTTTCATCTTTCGTCCCCAAGGTCGACCGACTAGCGCTGGGAAGGAGCTAGATCCTTCTTTTGGGTTAATAATTTCAAAATCAACCTTAGTCGAGATTCCTTTGATGGTCATGTCGACATCTTTTCAAACCCCAATGGGTTCAATGAGGCCTTGGTCGACGAGTTTCAGATAAATTCCTGACTCGTAGAGGTGAGATCTGCCCATCTTTTCCCATGTATCCCGAGTCATGATATTTACTTGGGACCCGAAGTCGAGCACTACTTGTCGGATGTGGTAACCTTCGATTTCCAGGTCGACAAGTGGGTCGACATCATTTTTGTCCTTTTGGTTTAGGCTGTAGATGTTTTTTGTTTTTTTTCCAAGGTTGGTACCTTTTATTTCATGCAACAAGTCAATGAACTGAGCTACGGATTTGTCTATTTGAGCGAGTTGGACTAATTGATGTATTGTGTTGGGTCGACTGTTAATGATGTCTTCTTGTCGTGCAATGTCATGAAATATGTGGGTTGCTTCTTGATATGTGTGTTTTTCATTTATAGGGTCAGGATAACCATTTGTGTCTTTAATATTACTGATTTGAGGGTTATCAAGACCTATTTTTGTGCCTTGTCGAGTGACAATATGTAAATTTTTAGTAGTTATTACATCATGCTTTTGTACACAAGACAAGACATTAAAATTTTATCTTCGTATTGATTTTCTCTAACATAGTAGGACAATCCTCCAATGAGTGATCGCCTACTCCATAGTGTGTACAAAATTTAAGATCAGTTCTATCCTTGTATGGACAGTCTGCATACCGGTGGCCTTCTTTGTAGCATGTGAAGCACTGGGTGGGGCGATGTGATCATATGTCACGATTCCCAGGGAATCGACCTCTTCCTCCATAACCCTGACGTCGGTTGTCGTACCAGCACTCATATTGTCGACCGTCGTATCTTTTTCTGTTCTGATTGTTTACTGGATTGATTTGCTCATTGTTTTGCGCTACTTCATTCGTTTGGTAGACCGCCTGATAGTTCTATCGGTTCTTCAATTTTAACTAACAGTTGACGATGTTGTGACTTTTGGTTTCGCAGATGGCGAACCAAGAAGCTTTGCCATTCTTCATATTAAACAAACAGTTTGTTGTAGAGTGATCTCCGTGTTCCTAGAAAATGTCACAAAAGGATTTAGTATGTATGAAGCTGATGTCTTGTCGGCTATATTCATGTCGACAGTTATCCTTCAAGTGGCTATTAGTTAAGCACTTGGTGCACCAGATCTCCTGATTTTTGAGGCTGAGATCCTTTAGAGACTTCTGTACACTCTCTAGTGACTGTTCCAGTCAGTGGTTAGTGGGGTATGCAGGTATATCTTCATCCATCTCAACCTGCAGAGTTTTTGTGAGCGCATCTTCATACGTTTTGAACGTCTCCAGACTAATATGTCGACGTACTTTTTGCGATAGTCCTGCAAGAAACCATTGAATTAGTAACTGTTCATCAATAACATAATCCAATTGGCTCAATAAATATTTTCATCGCTTGTCGTAGTCGCAGATGGATTCACCTGGCTTTTGTGAAGTAGTTTTGAGCTTCTTCACGGCCAGGTGCTTAGCGTCTGGAATTTTAAAGATTGAAAAGAATTGTGCCTTAATCTAGGCTTTGGTCGCTCTGGGTTGTCTCTCAGAAAAGGTCATGTACCATGTCAAGGCCCTTTTCCTTAAGGCTCCTGCGAACTGTTCCATTTGTCGGTCTTCATCTGTAACCTGGTTGGCTTCCCAGGTTGACTCGCAGATGAACCAATGTCGTCTGGGGTCTTCATATCCCTCATAGAGAGGAATGTGAGCCGATCCGTGACCCATGTCTGAATCATTTTCACTACTCTCAGAAGTTGGTAGAGGTGGAGGTGGGGGTGGTGGTGAAATTGGTGGGGTTATTGATGTAGTCGTTCTTGCGGAATTCTGGTCGACGAAAATTGTGCTCCCATCGGTTGTTGAGTCTTCGTCGACTTGCAGTTGGTTAATGTTGACTTCTGCTGTCAATGGTCCACTGCAACTTTGTGTTCGTAGGTATGATTGTTCGATTTCTTCTAAAGTTGTACTTGGTGGGGGGGGGCACTCCTTCATGTGTCGATAAGAGCAAGTGGATACTTCGGAGGGAGGGTGCCACTTGAAACGTCACCCAATTTCCTTCCAGTGGTCGACGTATAATAAGGTGTCGACCAGTGTACGTTTCATCACCTAGTCGGCTCCATATACTGAAGTCACCAGCTCGTAGTCGAAGGTCATCTTCAACAATAGTCTGTATTCTAGTACATGGATTCACTGGGGAAAGGGTCATTCCTTCACTGGGAGATCTTAGTTGGAGAGCCTCTGGCTGCTCTATCCACACTCTTCCTCTGTAGGGGATGTTTCTTGCTCAACGCCTTCTTCATGTTGGTCATGACTCGAATCTGGTGGATTCTCTTCCTTGTCATTCTCCCTAGGGTTTTGTCCTCTGTGCAGCTCTAAGGTTCTTTCACATCTTGCTTCCCTTCTCTGGTATCTTTCATCCCTTTCGATCTTCTGGATGTCCGACATACTTTCGTACAATACTTATTCTCTTGAGTTCCTCTCTGCCCGACTTCTCATTACTGGTGACTGTTATCTGATTTAGGTCAACTAGGATCCACTATACTCTATCTCCTACACATGACCAGCTACCCCCCCATAGCCTACCTGACGCTTTTAGAAAGCCCGGATAGTTCTGTCTATTTGCTTAGGAAGTATTCCCACTCCCTTTCTACAATGATTTTCTCCCACTTCCTCTGCTTCTCCGCACAGTTAGTGTTTGATGGTTATTCGTACAACGGTGGACGAGGTTCAACAATGTGTCCTGCTCCCTTCTCAATCAAGAATTTGAACAGCAAGGTCGGTAGGGAACACAAAAATTGTTCGGTGAAATCTGTGTAAAATTTCTCTATGACAGTTTCCACTGAAGTTTTTTCTTCGACTGCTTGTTCCTCATGGAAGTCATCGGTGATTTTCTCAAACCACTCCGACAAATTTGTTCGGCCTCCTCGGATCAGTTTTTCCAGCAACTGCTGTTCTTTAGTTGCATCCGGATTTCTCATCCAGAAGTTGCTTCAAGAGTTGGGGTACTGATTCGAAAAAAAATTCATGCATCTCTATGAAAAATATTTCTTTTACCTCAACGACTGTTAATTTGTTTATTCATGTGTAATTTTGCAGATAGTTTGCAATTTTACGTTCCCACCAGTCCTTAATCTCCTGCTCTGGTATCATATGTGAGCATATATTTCAGTCATGTACTACCGGCAACAGAACCAATGTTGTAATCTCATAGATCACATAAGGTTACCAATAATACATACTAAAAAATACATAAATATAAAGCAGAGACAAGAGACCAGAACAGGTAAGATAAACAGATTATATTATTACAATGAGTTCATACAAGGCAGAGAACTGAACTGAGTTCTCATTTGGCTCAACAGCCTAATATATACAATTTACTAACAATTACAAAATAACTACTTGTCGGTTCGATGAATCGACACGACTTTTAGTTAGCCGACCTAATATTCTAGTTTAGTTGGTCGACCGACTTAGTCGGCTGATCGACTAAGTCGTCCCATCGACTTAGTCGGTTGATCGACTAAGTCGGTCTTCGTTCAAGTTGACTTGTCGACTTGCTCCTTCTACAGTGGACCTTTTGACATGTCAAGTGAGGTGAATGCCTCCTTGGTCGAAACCATATGTCTTGAAGCTCCAGAATCAATGATGAAACTAGGTGAGCTTGATGTGCCAGCAACCAATGCATGAACTCTCTCTTTGTCTTCTGAATTTGATCCTCCTTCTCTCTTCTTTGAGCTATCAGGAAGGGAGATGCCATTCTTCTCTAGGAGTTGGGTCAGCATGTCAATTTGCTTCTTCATGCAGGAGATTTCAAGATGATTTCCCTTACTATAGTATGTGCACTTGCTCATTTCTCCTTTATTCTTCTTCTTCTTGGAACCTTGAGGCTCCTCTGGAGACTTGTTCTTGTATCTCTTTTTCTCAGGTGGCTTCTTAGCTTTCTTATTAACTTTTGAATCCACCCTTGAATCTCCAGCAACCAGAGCTTTGTCTTTGGAAGGTTTGATGGTTCCCATCATCACCAGTTTATCTTGTTCTTATGTGAGAGATTCCATAAAATCTGCAAGGTTAGGCATTTTCTAGGCTCTAGCTGTCAACTTTGTGGCATAGAAGGTCAAGACAAACACTGAATAGTTAGGGCCAAGCTTCGAGAGTATGGAAAAAACCAGTTTCTCATCCTTCTTTTCGATCCCACATTGTTTTAGCTGCAAAAGAAGGGCTTTGAACTTGGAAAAATAGAGTTGCATGGATTCAAAGCTATTGGGACTTAGGGAGATCAATTCATTTTCAATTTGATGTCCCCTCATCTCATATTTCTTACCAAAAATCTCAACAATATTCTCCTATACTTCATTTGGTGATTTCAATCCATCAAGATGGAAAAGGAGGTCTCTGGATATGCTCAGACACAGGAGACCATAGGCCTCATCCCTCCTGTTGTGCCATTTAATTTTCTCTGCAGCTGCATTGGGCTCTTCTTTTGTTTCCATAGTCACTCTATAGAGGCCTTTCGCTTTCAAAAGTATCTCCATCTCTGCTTTCCATTCAAATAAGTTAAATGGAGTCAAGATGATCTTCTGAGATTGATCCATAGCTCAGAAATTGTCCCTTCAGTCAGCAGAATGTTCCCAGTCAATGATATCAAACCTGCAATAACAAATTGGAAGGAGAGAAATCAATCTACAAAGTCTTTGATACCATGTGGAAATTGAACCCAAGTGTTAGAACAATTACACTCACAAAAATTGCCAATTACATGTGCAAATTACACACAAAGGAGACTGAATATGGAGCAGAACACTAATCTGTATTGAGTAAGTGTACAATAGCCAACCCTATGAAGTCATAGGTTTCCATAATAAATAATTACATGATATATTCTAATGCATAAGTATTCCATTCGATTCGAATTTGGTCAAAAGCAAGCTTACTAAATCTAAGAAAATCCCCCATAGGTGCATAAAGCAGTTTCCAAATATGTCTAGGAGCTCATGAATTGGAAAAATCAATTAGGCAAGCTAATAGATGATGGAAGGAAAACTCATACATGCTTTTCATAGGAGAAAATAGTGGAGGATGATGAGGACAAAAAACAAGTTAACTTCACCTAGTCAAACTTTCCCAATTGCCTTAAAACTCAGAAAAAGCAGGCAATAAATCAAAAAAAGTAGACATGCGCTAGGAAGGCCAAGAATAAATCAGATTTGATTCCAAGTGGTTTCCCAGGTGCTCCATGACTCAAATTTAGCAATTTTGACCACTTTGGTTGTGTGGAGGACAACTTGCATAAGGTGGAATATGGAAACTAGGAAAATAAGACAAAAATTGGATTAATTAATGTCTAAGGTAGCTAACTATGGGTTTATTATTCTAACAGGATCCTACTATGGGATGAAATCCTTCTTGTGAGGTTTCAAGAACCTGTATATCAGTGTCGTCTGCCATCTCAACTGAAACTACCCATTATTCTGCAAAATTTCCATTGGGCTATGGAGTCTTTATTCTACTTATCTCACACCAATATATACAATGAATGGAAATATTTTAACCTACCCTAACTATAAAAGTGTTTAAGGAATCGTCCATTCACAGGATTGAACAATTCTTCAACTTCCATGCTCTATAGTATGAAGGTATTATTTTCCAACATTTTTGAAATCACAAAAGGACCAAGCCATAAGTTGTCAAATTTTCCATGCTTATCTTTTTGTTCTTTTTTGGCATCCCACCTTAGTACCATGTCTCCACAAGAAAAAGTGTTTTCCTTTATCTTTATATCAAATTTCATTTAATCTTTATACTGTAATCTTGAGCTTTTTCAACCAAAGCCTCACATTCCTGCTATAATTCAATCACTAAAAAGATTCTTCTTTGAATATCATTAGGTTCTCCATGGTTATCCTAAAAAAATTTAATAACTGGAATGCCTAATTGAATTGGAAAAACAACATCAGTGCCATACACTAACTAAAAAGGAGATGAACCAATGGCTTTCTTGGTAGTTATCTTGTCTACCAAGAGTGCATACTTCAGTATTGAATCCCATGATCTCTTGTTTTGACATAACAACTTTCTAATGCTTTGAATGATATTATTATTAGATGACTCTTCCAATCCATTCCCTTGAGGGTAATAGGGTGTAGAATGTTTCAACACAATCACATTTTTCTCACAAAAACTAACCATGTCCTTTAACTTGAAAGCCTTAGCATTATCAATCAACAATGTTTTAGGACAACTGAACCTACTCAAAATATTCTCCTGAATAAAATTAATGATCACCTTATCAGTTGCATTCTTCGTTGTAATGGATTCCACCCATTTCATCAAAAAATCAGTAGTTGTAAGTATCCATCTATGTTGACCAGATGAAGTAAGATTAATACCACCTATAAAATCCGGACCCCATTGCTGAAAAGGAGCATTTACAAAAATGGGCTTCAAAGGTAAGGACACAATTTTTTGTTTACCAACAAAATTTTGACATGGAATATGTTGTCCGCCGATTGCACACCAGCAGCAGAAATCTTCTAAAAGTTGTCTCCTCACTTGAGAAAGTGGGAGAGGTTTGACCTTGGGGGAAAGCACAGAGCTAGGTACTGTCACCTACTCCTAGCTCCTCCATTTAGGCTAACTCCTAACGAAGCCAAGGGGGTAGTCCCTACAAAAGAGTTTCTATGGATCTTAAGTTGTTAAAGTGTTTTGATTAGTTGCGGATGCGGTTGGGTGTTGTTTAGGAGTTAGTATGATTTGAAGTGTTTGATTATTATGAATATGACACTAAATCAAAAGCAATCCACATTGCTAACAAGAGATTACGAAGATAAGCAAAAATTCCAGACTTTAATAGTGCGTTCAGAGAAATAAATTATGATAAACCATAGACCATTGATCAAATAATATAGTTATGCAAATTAAAAAGGACCAATGCCTTATGGAGTCAATGAAGCTGAAATGCGCCAGAGAATTAAACACAAGTCTAGAAATCAAGCTAGTGAATGTTAGGTGATGCAAGTGCTCTTGGTAGGTTTTAAGGTTTTTATGTGTTCTTGATTAAGGTGTCAACGAAGGTTTATCAAAGCTGGGAGACTCTTCTAAGTTCCCTCCATTAAAGACATGTCGGACCCGAGCAGTATCCCAAGCTGGTATCGTAAAGATTGACCAGCTAGCTGAGAATCTAAGACAGCAGGAGGTTCCAGCGCCTCTACTAGGAAGTACTTTGGAAGAATCCCTACAATGTTGGTACGTTGGTTACGGGGTGTTAAGTATTATTAGGTTACTCTTGCAGGGTTTAAAGATCCAGTGCCATTTCTGGGTACTCCGATCTGAGATCGGTTAGAGCATACTCCGGAAAGGAGGAAAGGAGTTAATTAATTAAAGGGGTGTGTGTGTTGAAGGTTTTATTAAGTTAATTAATTAGACTCTCTAAAAGAGAGCACTCTTGACCTTGTCTTATGACAAAGGTTCAAGAGACTTATCTAATCTAGATGAAACTAATGTAGGGGTTATGCAAACCTAAGATGCTCTCCGATAGAGAGTGCTCTTGACTTGTGTTTCTGCAAGTTTAAGAGTATTACTTATGAGGATTAATTGATTAAACAAGCACAAGATGAAATTAGTTGATTGGAATCTATGACAGACAACACTCTTGATCCACCTTATGGTGTGATTCAAGAGATTTGCACAGATGATTTACTTAGAAAGATAAACAATTAAAAGAACTGAGTAATCAACTTAATTAAAAAGTGATGAATTGACAATTAGTATTCTAAGATTAATAAGAAAATATAATTTAAGCATGAACAAGTAAACACAACACAATCCTCCCCAAATGGGGGAGGATGAGAGTGCAGACTTAAAAACCCCACTCAAGCACAAGATCTTTATTAAACTTTATTGCAATATGCCTTAAGTATTTTAATCCTTGAAAGGACTTTTCCAATGAAAACAAAGCAACTCTACAATTATTAAAACTTGTAAAAACGAGAGTGCTTTTTCTTTACTTGAAACTTTTCTTGAAATTTTTCTTGAACTTTGTGAAAAGGGAAAAGAAAAAGCTTGAATGAAAACAAAAGAACAAGATAAAGGAAGGCTGAAAATAAGAAGGAAAGGATAGGAAGAAGGAAGGAAAACAAAAAGAATGTCAAATACAAGAACAAGGAAGAAAAGGGCAACCAACTATGAGGCCAAAGAAGTATGAAAAATGGTGAAAATGGGGCAGCGATGAAGAAGGGAGATGGCTGTCATAAAAAATGCAAAATGGGACAGCAAACAAAAAGTGGCCAAAATGCCAAAAACAAGGTTCAAGAGGGTCCAAAAATTAGGGCAAAAAAGAGGGAAAAAGGGGGCATAAACTAGGGTACACTATGGTTGTCCAAAAGGAAGAAAAGGAGTGGTGAACTAAGGCAAAAAACGGGTGGCGAAGAATAAAGAGTGAAAAAATACAAGCAAAGCAAAAAGGAAAGGGGCTAGCAAGCAAGGAAATGAAAGGAGGTCAAAGAGAAAAAAGAGAACAAGAGGAAGGAAGTTTGGTAACCAGGTGTATTGTTTAATCTTTGTTGATGGAAGGAAGGAGAAACCTTGACTGTTGTATATCTTTCTTGGATTGAGAAGCGCTTAGGAGAACCTGTAAAACGAAGGAATTAGATGAAAATAACCACCGGTTCATGAAGAAGAGATTGATCTTTAAGATTTTCCTTCACCTTTGATGATCTCTGCAAAACCCTTGAAAACAAAATTAAATCTGAACAAAATACTCATAAACTAGATTGTTATCCCTTCAAGAGTATATATTGAATAATTATTTAATAATTGAAAAAGAGAAGGGTAAGAGAGATATCACCAAAAGACGGTGTGAATCCACAATTCCAATGGCTCATACATAGACCTCCAAAGTCACAACTTTATTCCAATCTTTAAACAAATATTACAATAATTTTGGCAGAGTGTTCATACCCAAAATCTCCTTCCAATAGAGCTAAAAGAGCCTCTATTTTAACAAATGAGAGAGTGATAAAACCCTAAAACCAAAAAACCAACCCTAACCAGCTTAGCCACCTAACAAAGAGCTCAGACCTAAACCGGAGAACCGGGAGTGAGGGGAGGCCTCCACCCAGGAAAGGCACCCCCACTCCAAACCTATGCGCTGAAAACAAGCCAAGGATGAGGCCACACGTGTGATGTAGGTAAGCTCATCCTTAGGTCTGGCTGGAGCCTCCGTTAGGTTTGGGAATCCCACTGATGGTGCAAGCTTTAGTCTTCACCTCGATCAAATCTCCGGATCAATGAGTGCTCTCCATCTCATCATTAGCTGTAGATGACATGTCTGCTAACTGATAATAAATTAATTGCTCTCTTAATGATGACTAAAGCTGAGTTATGATAACTCCAATCATCATAAATGCCCCATGAGATATCATTTATCCTTTTATTTTACTGAATTTGGATTACTTTGGAGAGTTTTATTTTACTTTTCCAAAATAATCATTTTTTTTAATAAAATTCATTTTTTGATAAAAATCATTTTTTACTAAAAATCATTTTTTACTCAAAATTGACTTTTTTGAGTAAAAAGGCATTATGTGTCCGATTGATGATCTGAAAGTTGGCTCTGACTGGATGGATGATCAAGAATGATTTTTGGCTTAAGGTTAGAGCCTTGAATCACTGAATTCTGAGTCCAAATCACGAATGGGTTTCTTCCATTTAATTTATGGAAAAATTAACCCAAAAAACATAGGAAAAGTAATTAAAAATTAAAAAATTTCACTGTTCAAAAAAGATTTTTTTGAAATTTTTTTATGTGTCTAGATGACTTAGGACATGACCGTGATCTATATAAATAATGTATAGTAGGCTTATAACACTCATTTGGGCTCTAATAACCCCCCAAGGCCCAGAATTTAACCTCAGGCATTCCAGCTTTGGAGGAAGCGAGAGAAAACCTCGTCAATTATACTCGGCTGAAGGAAAAGCATAATTGTCAAGGGAAAAAAACTCCCTGGAGTACCCTATTTGATATTTTACGTCTCAAGAGACCAAACCACTCAAAAATATCCTACTATCACATTTTATTACAAACCCCGCGGGGCCATGGTCAAAATTATTCAAATAAAAAAGTGACTAGCCAATATTGGCTAGACAAGCAGACAGATCAAGTGATACACTGGAATCAGACTTTGAACAAGTCTATCAACCGGTGGCTCCTCAGGTAACCCAACTATGGTACAAAAAAGTTGGTAACATATGGCTCCAACTGTGGGACAGGTACTTGCTTGATCTATTGATAAAAAAGAGTTCCTAAGAATCCAGGAATCTCTGGTACCTGCATGTAAATAGAAGTGTCTCAGTTCCATGTATATGCTCAAAATATGTCATGATGAAATACCAAAAAATATTTTTTGCTTCTTTCGAAATAAAGTACATGGAAATAAACTTCTTCTTTTTTAGCATATATAGAATGAAATATGATACAAAAGTAAAGTACATAGAAATACAATAAGGATGGGTTTAGAAAAGCCCTCTGTTGACCCTTTGGTCATCTTGGAGGTTGTTTCAATAGAAAGGATTCAAGTGTTGGCCATTTATTTGTAGGTTTAAAATTTCTCTGTCCATAGTGTTAAGGAAAAAAGAATTGGTGCCAGCCGTGTCGCGGATGATAAACGGGCCTTTCCAAAGGCTGTCAAATTTCCCATGCTTTCCATGCTTCTCCCTTCTCTTATCCCATAAGAGAATAGTATCTCCGATTTGGAAATCTTTCGGCCTGGCTAACTTATCAAAAGGGTCCTTCATACTTTCCTGATGTCTGAGTGACTGATCAAGGGAAGCTCTTCGGGATTCATCCAATTCTATAATCTGGTTTATTATCTGCTCCATTTCTGCATGTTATGTGCCATACTCACTTAGCATCCTGAAGATCAGAATTTGCATACTGACCAGAAGGGTGGCTATGATTCCATACACTAGCTCAAAAGGCGATTTACCAGTTGAGTTCTTCTTAGGGATTCTATCCGCCCACACATCATACTTAATTTTACTATCCCATGATCTCTTATTATCACCCACAATCTTCTTGAGGATTGACATTAAATTTTTATTGGTGGACTTAGCAAGTCCATTTCCCTGTGGGTAATAATCAGATGAGTGGGATAGGATAATGCCATACTTAAAACACAAGTCATTCATTTTTTCGGAACTGAAGGCCTTGGCATTATCGGTTGTTATTTTTAAGGGATTCCTGAATCTGGTGATGATTCTTTCCTCGATGAAGTATATAACAACCTTCTCAGTGGAAGTCTTAGTAGGTATAGCCTCTACCCACTTGGTGAAATAATAGGCTGCTGTGAGAATCCAACAAAAACCATTGCTGGAGTTATCCATGAATTTTCCAATAAAATCAAGGCCCCATTGCTGAAAAGGGGCAAGGACAACAACTGGAGTAAGGGGAAGAGCTGCCAATTTCTGCTTCCTAGTGAACAGTTGGCACTCTTGGCAATACTTGATATGCTTGTGAGCATCTGCAAAAATGGTTGGCCAATAGTAACTAGCTCTCAATATTTTGTGGGCAGTTGTATTCCCTGCATAATGGCCTCCACAAAATCCTGAGTGAAACTCTGCTAGTATCTTCTTAGAATCTTGTTCGTTATGCACCTAAGTATAATACCATCTGGGTTCCTCCAACCCAGACCCTCATGGGTAAGGCAATACCTAGTGTTCTTAAGTCTCAAAGCCCTATGCTTGTGTCCCTTGAGGTGATCAGGGAAAGTGAGATGGAGAAGAAAGAAAATGATGTCTGAATACCAGTGGTTGTCAAGGTTCTGAAGGGAAGGAGTCATGGTAGGCTGCGGGATATCATTTTCTCCGATCATTTCAATGGCTTCTTCATTCTTCTGAGTAAGCATTTTTGTGAGCCCTGTCCCTTGATTAATTTAGTGGTATTTATATCAAGGTCATATTCCTGAATCTTGGATACCCACGTACCCCTTATTCCTAAACAATCCTTTTGAGAAAGGATATCCTTGACCGCAGTGTGGGGAACATATCCGTTAACCTTGGAATACCCGATATAAGTCCTGAAATGTTTAAATGATTTGACTAAGGAATAGGCTTGCTTTTCCATGATGGTATATTTTAGCTCGGAATTTTGCAAGGATCTACTCATGAATGCTATGGGTTGCTCAAACCCTTCAATGTTATTTTGGAGCAACACACCCGCAATAGTGTCTTTGGATGCAAATGAGAAGATCATGAAATCCTTAGTGTAGTCAGGGATGACTAAGACCGGAGACTTGGAAATGGCATCTTTAATAGTGTCAAAAGCATTCCTTCCTTCATCAGTCCATATGAATTTGACATCTTTCTTTAGGAGGGTCTGCATAGGCTTCATGAGTTCTTCCAGGTTGGGAATGAATCTTCTAATGAAGTTAATGTGACCATTAAATGATTGGAGACCTTTAACATTTCTGGGAAGGGGAATCTTTTGTATAGCTTATATCCTTTCAGGATCAAATTTGACCCCGTCTTTATTGATAATGTGACCTAAAAGCTTTCCTTCTTCAATACCTAAGACTGACTTAGCTGGATTTAAAGAAATTCCATACTTCCTACACCGTTTGAAAATATGCCTGAGATGACCAACATGGCTGGATCTCTCCTTCGAAAAAATAGTGAGATCATCTTGGTAGATCTCAATGATTTTTCCAATCAACTCCTTGAAGGCATAATCCATGGCCCTTTGGAAAGTAGCTCCTGCGTTTAAAAGGCCAAAGGGCATTCTTAGATATTCAAAAGTGCCCCAAGGAGTTGTGAAGGTGGTCTTATGTCTATCTTCCTCTTGAATGACTACCTGGTTGTAGCCTGAAAAACCATCCAACATTGACATCATGCTCGATCCAGTGACCCGTTGGAGGAGGGTCTCCCTGTTGGGGAGGGGGTAATTGTCCTTCTGACATGCTATGTTTAGATTCATGAAATATATACATATCCTTATGCTCCCGTTCTTCTTCCTAACAATTACTAAGTTAGAGCACCATGTTGAATGTCTAGTGGGAGCTATTATTCCTGCTGCTAGTATTTTCTCTAACTCCTTCTTGATGATTGGTGCTAACTTAGGGTTTAATTTCCTAAGTTTTTGTCTGAAAGGATTGCCTTTTTGAAATTCTAGCTTTAAGGGAATAGTATGTTGAAATACATCTTCCCTATAGGCTTTGAGCTCGTCATAAGTAAAGGAAAATAAATCCCTATACTATTTGACCAGATTGATGAGGCTATTCCTTTCTTTTTCAGAAGTACTTTTTCCAATTTTTATGATCTTCGGTTCTGTTTCCATCCCAATGTTGATTTCAATGTAATCATCCGGCTTCATTTTCTCGACATTGTTCTTTCTTCTATCCTGTCTATCAAAGATGTTTTATAAGGAAACAAATCCACGTGTTACAGGATCGAAACAGTTACCCTCATCCTTATATTCTTTACCTTCCTCACGTTCATTGGCTTTATAATTAGAAAATTCATCAAGATGATTAATAAATTTCAATATTTGTGCATCATCTTGGAAAACCTGCCAATGTTCAAGATTATCAGGAATAGAAGGTCTGAAGTTAATCTCTAAAGGATAATCCCCCTTTAGCATCTCATCTGATGGCTAAAGAGTTGACGCTGAAACTGCAAGCTTGTCGGAGGCACTATTATGATCTCTAGGGATTGCTTCTAAGTTAAGGGCATCAAAGAATTCCATTGTATCCCATTTTTCATTTCTATATTTCTTAAGTCTTTAACACTTACATGGAAACCGACCCTTAACTTGTTGGACAATCAAATCAGAGTCCCCTTTAATATCAAGCAACTTAATCCCCATGTCCTTGGCAATCTCAATGCCCAATAGTAGTGCCTCATATTCTGCTACATTGTTGGTTGCCTCAAATTCTAATCTAAAAGAAAAGTTGAAAACTTTACCTTCAGGTGACATAATGACTATCCCAACACCTTTCCTTGCTCTAGAATAGGCTCCATCAAAGTTCATCCTCCATATTTCATTAAGCTTTTCATTTTTTATTTCTTCACGAATAGGCTCTAAGAAAGTGGAGTTAATTTGGTACATCCCTAGTTCACCTGAGAAGTTGACATAGTCATTTGATGGATTCCCTAGGTTTTCTACATGATGTCTTCGTTCTTTCTCCGTATGTAACTTAACTAATGAATCTTCTGATGCAGGTATAGTGGCATATGTCCAATCCATTTGGATGGATCCCCCTAAAGTTGCACCGAATTTTCTGGACAAGAGCATGCCCCATTTATCTGGTACATCTATGACAAGAATATCCATGGTAACATGGATGTTAGGATACTTTTCTAATCTCACATTTTTCTTTTCGATCATACCTTCAACTTTGACAGGTCTAGAATCCATGGCACATACATTTTGGTAAGGGTGAGTGGTTCTAAGGCCAAGTTGCTGCATGACTTTTTTGGTCATAATATTTGATTGCGATCCTGAATCTAGCATACAGTTGTGCAGGAGAAATTCACCTATCATCAATGACATGTAGAAGGGCAGGTGATATTCTTTTCTTGGGTCCCTAGTATGCAAGATTACAGGAGGATCTCCGCAAACATTTTCCTGACTAGAAGGAGGTTGTTCTATAGTGTTGGAAAAAGTTACTTTCTTTGGAGCTTTAGGTTTTTCAAGTGCAACTATTTTTGAGGTAGGAGGGGGATCATTGTTAATTTGAGGCTCAAGCATTTTCAACAAATTCTCCTTTTGACCAGGAATTTTACATAATTCAAGCATAGGAACTGGGACTTTAGAGTTTGCTAACCAACTACCTAAATCAAAAGTTAGAGCAACAATGATCTGACTTATCATCTATTTCAAGAGGGATGTCAGAAATTGTTACCTTTGGAGCAGTTTGGGTAGATGGTCCTTCCCTAGGTCTTCTTTGATATGTCATGCCTTTGAAATTTTGAACATTGTTACTATTCGAAGGCATTTCCCCATAATACTCAGTTAAGTAATCAACCCGTTGATGAAACTGGTTAGCTTGATTCCAACTATCCTTGTGGTCAACATAGATGTCTCCGACATTGTGAATGAATTCAGGCTTGCTTGCAGACGTACTAGGACTGCACCCCTCAGGATAACCATGATCCTAGACATAACATGCATAATGGTAGCCGAATTCCTCATGGAAATCTTTGCACGCCCTACAAAATGGTTTGTAAGGTTCAATCACATTCGTGGCCTCTAGCTGATGAGGAGGCCTCTGCTCATGGTTGGGATTCCTTCTCTACCATGTTGGCTTGGTAGGAAAAGTTCTAGGAGCAGGATAAGTTTGAGTTCTTTCCATTGTTATTACCCTATTCTGAATTTCCTTTAACTATGCTAAATGTTTTTGTTCTTCCTCCTCCATATTCTTCTTCATCTCCCTTTTCATATCGATCATCTATTTTTCATAGGCATCCTTCATAGCTAATAAAGGATCCTTGTCTTTGGGCTCACTAATTTTCAAAGGGGTGGAAGACCTTGAATAACTGTGGAGGTTAGACTCACCAGATGACTGCATATTCTTATCAATTTTGATAGCCAAACCCTGAGATAGAAGTAAATTAGTTGGCTCCTTATCTCTAATTTGGTATTGGATTTTACCACTCAAAGCTTCGATGTAATAGTCCAAAACAGAAGCCGCTGGAGGAGAGTAAGTGGCAGGGATGGAATTTGCTAATTCAGTGAACCTGTTGTTGAATTCGTTCATTGTTTCAGTTTCAGACTTCTTTATGCTGGTCAAAGCTGCTACTATATGTCTAGGCTCCTTTCTACTACCAAACTTTCCAAGGAAAGAAGCCTTGAAGTTTGCTAAGGTGGTGAAAGAATTGTCCGAAAAATTATCGTACCAGTTTCCAGCCTTTCCATCCAAAGACAAGGAAAACATGGTCATGTAAACATATTCATGCCTATCAGTACCCCTAACATGGGTACCATAGTGTCTGGTGAAATTCTTGATATGCTACTCAGTAGATAGGGAGGCATCAGTGCCATTATATGTTGTAAGCTTATCGATAGCCTTGTCAAGGATATCATGACGATGACCTGCTATCTGAGCAAAGTTAAGTTTAGTAAAAAACTCACCCATTGGATTAATAAAACAGTTATTATTTTGCAAATTTTCTAAGTTTTCTGGAAATAAAAGATGGATGTCTGAAACAGACTCAGATCCAAGTTATGAATATGACAGTAAATCAAAAGAAATCCACGTTGCTAACAAGAGATTACAAAGATAAGCAAAAATTCCGGACTTTAATAGTGCGTTCAGAGAAAGAAATTATGATAAACCATAGACCATTGATCAAATAATATAATTATGCAAATTAAAAAGGACGAGTGCCGTATGGATTCAATGAAGCTGAAATGCGCCAGAGAATTAAACACAAGTCTAGAAATCAAGCTAGTGAATGTTAGGTGATGCAAGTGCTCTTGATTAAGCTGTCAATGAAGGTTTATCAAAGACGGGAGACTCTTCTAAGTTCCCTCCATTGAAGACATGTCGGGCCCGCCTAGTATCCCAGGCTGGTATCGCAAAGATTGACCAGCTAGCCGAGAATCTAAGATAGCGGGAGGTTCTGGTGCCTCTACTAGGAAGTACTTTGGAAGAATCCCTACAACATCGGTGTTTTGGTTATGGGGTGTTAAAGTATTATTAGGTTACTCTTGCAGGGTTTAAAGATCCAGTGTTGTTTCTGGGTACTCCGATCTGAGATCGATCAGAGCATACTCTGGAAAGGAAGGAAGGATTTAATTAATTAAAGGGGTGTGTGTGTTAAAGGTTTTATTAAGTTAATTAATTAGACTCTCCAACAGAGAGCGCTCTTGACCTTGTCTTATGACAAAGGTTCAAGAGACTTAGCTAATCTAGATGAAACTAATGTAGGGGTTATGCAAACCTAAGATGCTCTCCGATAGAGAGTTATATTGACTTGTGTTTCTGCAAGTTCAAGAGTCTTACTTATGAGGATTAATTGATTAAACAAGCACAAGATGAAATTAGTTGATTGGACTCTCCGACAGAGAGCACTCTTGATCCACCTTATGGTGTGATTCAAGAGATTTGCATAGTTGATTTACTTAGAAAGATAAACAATTAAAAGAACTGAGTAATCAACTTAATTAAAAAGTGATGAATTGACAATTAGTATTCTAAGATTAATAAGCAAATCTAATTTAAGCATGAACAAGTAAACACAACACAATCCTCCCCAAATGGGGGAGGATAAGAGTGGGGACTTAAAAACCCCACTCAAGCACAAGATCTTTATTAAAGTTTATTGCAATATTCCTTAAGGATTTTAATCCTTGAAAGGACTTTTCCAATGAAAACAAAGGAACTCTACAATTATTAAAACTTGTAAAAACGAGAGTGCTTTTTCTTTACTTGAAACTTTTCTTGAAATGTTTCTCGAACTTTGTGATAAGGGAAAAGAAAAAGATTGAATGAAAACAAAAGAACAAGATAAAGGAAGGCTGAAAATAAGAAGGAAAGGATAAGAAGAAGGAAGGAAAACAAAAAGAAGTTCAAATACAAGAACAGGGAAGAAAAGGGCAACCAACTATGAGGCCAAAGGAGTATGAAAAATGGTGAAAATGGGGCAGCGATGAAGAAGGGAGATGGCTGTCATAAAAAATGCAAAACAGGACAGCAAACAAAAAGTGGCCAAAAAGGCCAAAAACAAGGTTCAAGAGGGTCCAAAAATTAGGGCAAAAAAGAGGCAAAAAGGGGGCATAAACTAGGGTACACTAGGGCTGTCCAAAAGGAAGAAACAGAGTGGTGAACTAAGGCAAAAAACGAGTGGCGAAGAGGAAAGAGTGAAAAAATACAAACATAGCAGAAAGGAAAGGGGCTAGCAAGCAAGGAAATTAAAGGAGGTCAAAGAGAAAAAAAAGAACAAGAGGAAGGAAGTTTGGTAACCAGGTGTATTGTTTAATCTTTGTTGATGGAAGGAAGGAGAAACCCTGACTGTTTTATTTCTTTCTTGGATTGAGAAGCGCTTAGGAGAACCTGCAAAACAAAGGAATTAGATGAAAATAACCACCAGTTCATGAAGAAGAGCTTGATCTTTAAGCTTGTCCTTCACCTTTGATGATCTCTGCAAAACCCTTGAAAACAAAATTAAATCTGAACAAAATAATCATAAACTAGATTGTTATCCCTTCAAGAGTATATATTGAATAATGATTTAATAATTGAAAAAGAGAAGGGTAAGAGAGGTATCACCAAAAGACAGTGTGAATCAACAATTCCAATAGCTCATACATAGACCTCCAAAGTCACAACTTTATTCCAATCTTTAAACAAATATTACAATAATTTTGGCAGAGTGTTCATACCTAAAATCTCCTTCCAATAGAGCTGAAAGAGCCTCTATTTTAACAAATGAGAGCGTGCTAAAACCCTAAAACCAAAAAACCAACCCTAACCAGCTTAGCCACCTAACAAAGAGCTCAGACCTAAACCGGAGAACTGGGAGTGAGGAGAGGCCTCCACCCAGGCAAGCGCCCCCACTCCAAACCTGTGCACTAAAAACAAGCCGAGGATGAGGCCACACGTGTGATGTAGGTAAGCTCATCCTTAGGTCTGGTTGGAGCCTCTGTTAGGTTTGGGAAGCCCACTGATGGTGCAAGTTTTAGTCTTCACCTCAATCAAATCACCAGACCAATGAGTGCTCTCCATCTCATCTTTAGCTGGAGATGACATGTCTGCTAACTGATAATAAATTAATTGCTCTCTTAATGATGATTGAAGCTGAGTTATGATAACTCCAATCGTCATAATGCCCCATGAGATGTCATTTAGCCTTTTATTTTACTGAATTTGGATTAATTTGGAGAGTTTTATTTTATTTTTTTCCAAAATAATCATTTTTTTTAAAATAAAAATCTTTTTTTACTAAAAATCATTTTTTACTCAAAACTGACTTTTTTGAGTAAAAAGGCATTATGTGTCCGATTGCTGATCTGAAAGTTGGCTCTGACTGGCTGGCTGATCAAGAATGATTTTTAGCTTAAGGTTAGAGCCTTCAATCACTGAATTCTGAGTCTGAATCACGAATGGGTGTTTTCCATTTAATTTATGGAAAAATTAACCCAAAAAACTTAGGAAAAGTAATTTAAAATTAAAAAATTAAAAAAAATAAATTTTCACTGTTCGAAAAAGATTTTTTTGAAATTTTTTTATGTGTCCAGATGACTTAGGACATGACCATGATCTATCTAAATAATGTCTAGTAGGCTTATAACACTCAGTTGGGCTCTAATAACCCCCCAAGGCCCAGAATTCAACATCGGGCATTCCAACTTTGGAGGAAGCAGTAGAAAACCTCGTCAATTATACTCGGCTGAAGGCAAAGCATAATTGTCAGGGGGGGAAAACTCCCTGGAATACCCTATTTGAGATTTTACGTCTCAGGAGACCGAACCACTCAAAAATATCCTACTAGCACATTTTATTACAAACCTCGTGGGGCCATGGTCAAAATTATTCAAATAAAAAAGTGACTAGCCAATATTGGCTAGACAAGCAGACAGATCAACTGATACACTGGAATCAGACTTTGAACAAGTCTGTCAACCAGCAGCTCCTCAGGTAACCCAACTATGGTACACAAAATTTGGTAACAGAATACAAGCCCTAACCTGCTGATATACATCAGAAAACAGAGAAGACCAATATTGATCCTACTCTCAAAATTTTATAAGTAGTGCCTTTCCAATATTTATGACCTCCACATGCACCCTCATGTAATTCTGAAATCACTTCTTCGTAATTCTGAAATCACTTCTTCAATTTAGGGATTCTCCAAACATCTGAGCAATACTCCTAATGAATCCTTCCAATGTAACTGCTGATTTATTAAACAGTATTTACTAGCCTTCAATTTTAGTGATCTAGTTGCCTTCTTGTCTAAATGCATAGGACACTGTAAATACAATAAAAAATGAACCAAATCAACATACCATTCTAATTCTGCATACCTATCCATGATTTCTTCTTTCTCTTGCCCTGTTTGCAACTCTTCTTATAATGATTGTTCTACCATTAAATGAAGTCCAAGAGCTTCACAATTTGAATCAGCTAATAATTTTTCCAAACCTTGTCCTTTTACCAGCTTAGTAGGTCTGATCTCTACATCATACTCCATGATTTTCACAATCCATTTCCGCCGCTTTCCTTCACTGTCTAGCTGAGTTAAAATATCTTTAACAGTTACATTAGGTACACAGGAAATGATCTTTGAATGCATAATATAAATTCTAAAAGAATTTAGTTCTTTTACCAGTGAATATGCCCGCTTCTCCAATGTACTATACTTCAATTTTGAATCTCTGAGGGTCTTACTAAAAAATGAAATAGGATGCTCTAGCCCATATGCTATATTTTGTAACAAAACAATAGTTATTTTGTCCTGAGAAGCAAAGGAGAAAGTCAGCAAATCCTTTGAGAAGTCTGGGCTTACCAGCACTGGTGCCTCTGTCAAAGGCTGCTTAATCTTCTCAAATGAAACTCTAGCTTCTGCTGTCCATTTCAATTCCTGATCTTTCCTTCGCATAGATTTTATTTGTTTTATAGTTTCAACAAAATTTGGTATAAACCATCTCAGAAAATTAATTTTCCCAATAAATGACTGAACATCCTTCTTACTTCTAGGAAAACTGATTTTTAAAATGGCTTTGACTCTCTCAGAATCTATTCTTATCCCATCTACTGAAACCAAATGTCCAAGTAGCTTATCTTCCTAAACAAAAAAATGAGACTTTTTTGGATTTAATTACAGTTCATATTTCCTGCATTTCAAAAAGGTTTGTTTGAGGTGTTTTAGACGTTCTTCATTAGACTGCGAAAACATTGTGATGTCATCCAAATAAATCACAACAAATTTTTCCTTTTCCCCAACAAAGGCTATATCCATAGCTCTTTGAAATATCACACCAGCATTCATCAAACCAAAAGGCATCTTTTCATACATAAAGGTACCCCAAGGGGTAGTGAATGCTATCTTCTCCTTGTCATCTGAATGCATAGCAATCTGATTATAACCCAAGAATCCATCCACGATTGACATTCTCTGAGCACCCACTACATGCTGCAAAACCTGCTCAATCTTGGGCAATGTGAAATTATCTTTTAGTGAAGATCTGTTTAAATTACAAAAATACACACACAATCTTATCTCTCTATTCTTTTTTCATACTGGAACTAAATTTGCTACCCAAGATGAGTATCTAAGTGGAACAATTATCTTTTCATCCAACAATTTCTTAACTTCTTTCTCTATTACTGGAAACAAAGCTAGATTGATTCTTCTTAACTTCTGTCAAAAGGGTTTTACATTAGGCTTTAAAGGAACTTTATGCTGAATAATATTGGTATCGTAGGTTTTTAAATCCTCATAAGACCAAGCAAAGACATCAACATATTCCTTCCATAATTTAATGTACCTATTTCTTTGCTCAGCTGAAATAGATTTCAAAATTTTTACCATCCTAGGCAGCTCTTATGTACCAATATTACAGTCTACAACATTCTCTTATGAATATTGCATAGCTGGTTTCAAAGGAGTATCATCTTTTGAAAAAATCCTTTCAAGGGGGACCAATCCTTTGGGAATAAAATTTCCTTTCAACTCAATAATTTTATGTCCAGCAATTTCATTTTCTAAATATTCATCAGCATCTTCAACTTCCTTATCTTGGTCTTGATCAATCAATAAATTAGAAAACTCACCAGTCAATTCCAAAAACCTCTTAATTTCTAAGTCATCTTCAAAACCCTCCATTGTTTGATATTATCTGGTACTAAAGGTCTATATTTGATTTCAATTGGATACTTTTGCAGAGTTTGTTTCAGAATTCTGAAATGTCTGGTTTCTAAAGCAAGTGGATCAGTTGTCTAATTATGATCTCTAGTAATAAAGGAAATATTAAATTCTATAAAGAAATTATCAATCATGTCCCAGACCTCATTTTTTTATACTTTCAACAAATCCTACCTTACTTGATATTTGTCCCTCACCTATTGGACAACTAATTTGGAGTTTCCATAAACAAAAATTTGTTGAATGCCCATATATTTTGCAGCCTTTAAACCTAGTATCAATGCCTCATACTCTAATGTATTGTTTGTAGTTACAAAATCCAACTTATACATCAAACTAACCAACTCAAAACCAGGAGAAATCAAAACAATACCTACTCCTGCTCCCTCTTTAGATGAGGAGCCATCAAAATATATTTTCCACAACTCATCTTTTTGTTCAATAGAGCATTTGACTGGTTTTTCCTTCTCAACCTGTAGCATACGAATTGTATTGTCATCACTGAAATGTAACATGCAAGAGCCCAAATCCTTTTCTACAGAATAAAGTGGATGATTTGTTGGGTTCTTATCATCAGTGACAATATAAGCATACTGCAATTATCTATACAATCTCCTATTTTCTCCTCCAAAAATAGGAATAGTTGCATAGGACAAATCCATTTGTAATGTGCCACCTACCTTCTTAGCCCAAGACCTTGAAAGTAACATTATGAACTTAGGTGTTATATCAACCACTAACACATCCATAATGACACTTTTCATGGGCAACTGAGTCAAGTTAACCACTAGATCTTTAATTACTCCTAAACATTTGACAACTCTGGAATCAAATGCATATAAGTCATGATATGGTTTTGTAATACTCAAACTAAGAGCCTCCATGACTTCTTTAGGCATCAAATTATGAGAAGTTCCAGAATCCAATAAACAATTATGAATCATTTTATCATGAACAGTCAATGTTATATAAAATGTTGGAGATGAATGTGAATCATTTTCAGTCTTATCAACTAAAGCAGAGCCAATAAATATTTTAGGATGTTCTTCTTGATATTTACAGTATCCGAAGGTATCTATCTGGTAGTTGACCCTATCATCTTTAGAACTGGATTTATATAGCAGGGATTCTTCATCAACTCAGTTTAGGGGACTGGGATTTTTATTTTACATAACTCATTTTCAAAATTAAAATTCTGCACATTTTTATTCACTTCTTCAATTTCATCAACCTTATATGAATCACCTTGATCAACTCTTTTCTCCTGTGTTTGATTAGATGACTGTTTAGGAGGAGGACCCATCTTCTTTCTTGGAATCTAAAAAACCTGTTTTGGACTAGACCTCAAATTTACAACCTTCTCAGGTTCATATTGACATATATCTGCTGACACTTGAGGACTCAAATCACTCTCTGTTTGATAAATATTTGCATAGAAAAACTCATAATTTTGATATTCATGTTCAGTTAGGAAACCCTCAAATAACAGTTCCCCAAACTAATTCAAATCTTCATTTGTATCTTCATACTATGAAACCTCACCTTCCTCAATGTCATCAACTACATTATTCTGGAGTGGAGGGGGGACTCTCTGATCTTCATTTTCCCTTCTCTCCCTTTGAGTATCATTGTTTCTTCTCTCTCTAGGAATAAATATAGGTGCAAACTGGCGCCTAAATTGATTGGGGTTTCTTTCTCCTTTCTATGAAGGATTATTTGAATTCTTTTCTAACTCCAATTTATTAAGTTTTTCTATTAAAATTTTGACTAATTTATCCATCTCATCAATTTTACTGCCTGCTGACTGTGATATAGAGGCTGCTGGAATCACCTCTTTCTTACCTTTTCTATCATTAATTTGATGAACTGAGTTTTCTCTCAGCCTATTAGAAGCTAGAGTATTTGACTCTACTTCCAATTCATCCTCCTACATGTTCAATAAGGTGACTAGCTTTCTCTCTCTTAGATGCAAGGAGAATTCATGGTCAAAGGAATTTTCATAAGTAAACATGGCTGAGGCTTCAGAAGGTTTTATTTCAGTAGGAATCCTACCATACATATTGTTAAAGCACTTGGAAAAATATCCTATAGTTTCATCATTTTTTCTTCTTACAACTCGAAATTCTGTAATGTAATAGGTATGAATTTTTGTATCTCCCCACTACCTCATAAATACATCCTGTAAATCCTCTATAAGAGTGATTGAATTTGTTGGTAGTTCTCTGAACCACTTCCTCACTTCTCCATCCAAACTCTGCACAAACATCCTCATCCATACATCTTTTGATTCAATAGTTTGGTTGTCTACATAACTAAGTAATCCATCCCAGTGCTCTTCAACAATTGTCTCACCCTGACCATTGAACCTAGGTAATTATTTCTGGTAATCCCCTCTAAGGAGAGCATTTAGGGGTTGAGGAAGGACTAAGGGTGCATATCTGGTTGCTACCATTCTATCGATCATATCAAGGGGCTGATTTTGTGCCATTGTGAAACCACTTTGTTTGATGAGGACAAAGGCTAAACAACTTTGCTTGAACCTGGTTTAAAAGGACTTTTACTATTTTTGAACTGAAACAAAGGAATCTTACTAGGAGACTTAGTTTTTTCTTTTTTATAAGACTGTGGATTGGTAAAATCCTAAAAACTACTAACTGGTATAGAAGGAATTGAACAAGACAGACCTTCTTTTTCTTCTTCAGAATATGTAAAAGGTGATTTCAATATTGACTACTCAGGAGTAAACAGAGAAGGAGAAGACCGAGTTTTCCTAAGTTGTCTAGCCTCCTTCAAAATATGTTCTAGGTCTGAAACAACCAAATTTAAAGGAGAAGTATCTCTCCCTCTTGTTCCAATCTTCCTGGTAGCCACCGTGGAAACTCTTGGTGAAAAAGTAGTCTAAAATATTTGTTGATTTTGTTCACCTCTCAAAATCAGTTGAATGATAAAAACCCAAGGAAGATATACTTCAATTTCATCCCTGGAAATGACGCCAAAGATGTTAGTGCTAGAAATTGTTCCTAGAATACCAAAAGAACAAGCTAACACAATCTCAAAAAGAAAACAAAATGAAATTGGTTTTTAATGGTTTTGGTTTAAAACTTTATAAAAAAGGAGGTAAAAACATAAAAAAGCTAACACAAAACTAGATCATGAACAATTTTGAAGAACTGGGGATCAAACACATATGAATAAACCCTAAACATTACACAAATAATATTGATTCCATCCATAAGATACAAGGATTTGCATGAGTAAAAACCTTAAACAAGAAATGAATTTGTACGTTGAGTAATCAAACACATTATAGACAAAACCAGCATAGCAGGTAAAATGGCTTATCAGTATGTATATAATCAATAATAGTCTTCAAACTTACATAAGAGTTATAAGTCATAGCTTCAGATACATCAGCTCTAGATCCTTTCCTTGAGTCAAAATTTGAACCCTACTTCTATTTCATTTCCTAATTTTATTCTTTTTCATAAAAAATGGTTACATAACTATCAAAACTACCCTTTAGTTCTGAGTTCGAATCAATTACAAAAGTAGTTGTATTCTTAGACATAACAAACTATTAACTATCATAAACTAAACTACTTGACACTTGTCACTAATAGCCTTCATAGAATCTTGGATGCCTCAGCCAACAAAGCAATTCCTTCTAAAGCACATGACTATCTTTTACTTTACTACTGCTCTGCTTCTAGATCTTCAATCTTCTTTAATAATCCCTCATTCTGTTGGGTAATACTTTGAACTCTTTGATTTAATTCTTCAAACTGGCTCTAAGTCTATATCTTTCTCTCTAAGGCTTCTTTTGAAACAACTATCAATTCCTGATAGTGTGTGTTAATATCATCAAGGTCCTCCCCCAGTCTTCTATTAGTCATGATGAATCCATCATTAGTCTCACTAATAAAACCAATCTGATATTTGTATTACTTCACAGTTTTCTGAAGGTTTTCAATCTCTGAATCTATGCACATTCCCTCCTACAATGTAGAAGTTTTATCTGAAAACCAAGGGATATCAATTTTCTTGGAAATGAAGTCATCATCCTCCTCATCTTTAACCTTTTCTTCTTCAACATAAACTTCTGGGAACTTACCTCATTCAGTGCTAAAATTTAATGGTTGTTCTGAAAGCTTATCCTTTCCTGAAGATGACTCTAATATCACTTAATGCTCTTTCTCAGTATGAACTTACTGAGAAATTAAATTTTATTCTTCTTCCCTGTATTCCTAAGATGAAGAATCCTCAATCACAATGATCTTCTCATTTCTTAATTTTGGGTTTAAGATCCTTTTCATGTTTAATCTCAGTTTATTCTTGGCCCTTGTTTTTGGTCTCCACTTTGTTTCTCCTAACATCACAAAATATTTCCCCTGAAACTTTACAGTTGATATTTGTACAACATCATATGTTGATCCAGTTGCAACAGATTTTCCTTTAATCTTTTCATTTGAAATTTGAAAATTATCCACTTTCAGCTTAGCTTCAACAAGAATGTTTTTAATGCTTTCTTGTACACCTGTGAAACTTTGATTTCTCTCTAATGAACCCACTTCTTCTTCTTGATTTGAAACAGCTCTGTGCTCCTTTTCTACGTTCTCTGAAACTTGTACTTGATTACCATTAACTACTTCTCTTACCTCTTCACACACAGGTTCTTCAAATTCTTGAGTTGAACAATTCTCTTAGACCTTATCCTGTACCATCCCGTCACTTAATTCTTTCTTTAGCCTTTTTACAAATCTATACTACTTGTTCTTCATATTTTTCTTGGCTTGCTCTTCATGCTCATTATGGAAACCTAACCAAAACAAAAAATGATCCCAAGTTGTGCTCTTTTTTTGAAGTACTATGCAAACAATCAGCTTTATTAACCCATTATGAAAAACATATTGATGAGTATGATCCCTATGCACTTTTATCCTGTTTGACATCTTTTGCGTGATTTTCAAGAAGAAAAAGGGTAAGTTCATCCTGTACTGTTGATTCAAATGTTGCAAGAATCTTACATGGTATTTGAAAACTAGAGCAAATATCCCCTCACATGTGATGTAGCTTTGTAAAATTCTAATAGAATCCCTCCACTCAAGCTTGAATTTGTCTAACTATACACCCTGCCCCCAATCTAGGGCTTCGACTTCAGGCAACAGGAAATCTTTTGGGTTGAAGGTGAAAGGTATCTTCTTAAACCAGAGCTCTCCATCACGTGCTATGTCTATAGATTATGCTATCAACTCTTCTATCCGTTCAAATTTAAGGGTATCAAATGAAACTGTGTCCTTATCAAAACCTTGAGTGAAACGATATGACACTTTTGGGTTAAAACCATTGATTCTCTCAAAGTAATTGAACCATCTAGCCCTCTGAAACAGTGCTACACAATCAGGAAAATCATTTTCTCAAATTGTATAAGTGGGTTCGTAGCTATTTGTCTTTCCACCTTTCCTCTTTTCTGCTATGTAACCCTAGCCTGTGTATTTCTTTAAACAACTTAAAAACTACTCAGACTTTCTCTGCAACAATAGAGTTAGCAACTAAACAAAAATTGTGACAAGTAGGTTTACAATTTTCTAATAATCCCTTATAGAGTCAGAATCATGTCACTGCAGACCACGATTCTCTCCATGATTTCCATACCTACTCATACACATGTCATGTTGATGTAATGGGTTCATGAAAACTCATTATTATGTCTTCGACTAATGTGAGAAAGCTTCCAATATTTTACTCTGTAGTAGCCACGATTATCCACTACCTCTTTTAATGATTTGTTTTACGAAATGAAATCGTTTCAGGTAAAAGCATGATCCTCACAATAATCTTGGCACCTTGTCATACACTTATCATGATCATCATTGGGTTTTGAATATGCATCATATGTCCCCACATGTGTCTAAAAACTTCCACTATTTCTAATTTCAAAGAACCATGATTTTCTGCCACTATTTTCAATAATTCAAGATTCTTGTAGCGTGTCATTACATGGACTCTTCACTTTGTGCTACAGAAACCCTCCTTGTGCATATTTTTTGAAAAATAACACAAAGACAAAGGTTAGGGCATAAAGATAATGTTTNTATATATATATACTTATCATTATAAAACCTCAAAACCTACTCAAAAATGAAAAGTAATAGGAAATCAAACTTTCAAAAACACACACAATAACCAAGAACAATACCTAGTTATAACAGTTTCCATGGGCAGTTGGCCCTTTTACTATTAAAAACAAATTGCCCTTTCTAGAGGTCAAAAGTTTGATCAGAGAGAGATGGTTTGCAATGGATTCCACAATCGACTATGACCCTCATCACACCATCTACAACAGAAGGAAAGAAAATAAGAGAAATCCATTTGAGCACGTTGAAGTAGAGGTGTTGGCGGAAAGGTCCAACTAGATGAAGAATCCTTGAGAGACTAACTTCGATGAAGATATGCTAGAAAGTTCAACCTCGTCTTCCCTAGAGGAGAGCTCCCCTCATCCATACCTCTCCTGCATCATAGCCGCAACCACACAGATCACACCTTTGGCCAACTTGTTTGATAGGGAAAATAAAAGAGAATACCCGGAGGCCATGGATGTAGAGGAAGGTGAGACGACCAGGATGCCCAAGAACCAGAAAATTGAAGAATCAGATGGACTTGGGCAGAGTGTCAGGGATAAGGGAAAGAATACAATTGTGAAATTTAAAGTTCCATCCTTCATGATTCAAGAATACGTGTTTAGTAGTGTTCCTAAAGAAGAAATAAGCAGATACAAGTCTAAAGCCAAGCTACCGGAGAAATACAAAGAAGCTAGTGAAAAGGCCTTCGAAGAAATATTGAAGTTGTGTGAGCAGGTGGAAAAACTTCTAGGACATAATACCTCCTTGGCGATAGTAAGAGACCCGACCAAGGGCACATTGAATTTGGCCATGATCATGGGAGACAAGGTACCAGAGTTAAATGTGGACCCGAAAAGAGTCCCTAAAACTAACATAATTAATTTTCATCAAGGGATATACAACTCCCTCTACACTGATGTGCTCCAAGCTGCTTTACAAATATCCAAATTGACGGCTTGTAAGAAAAGAGTTGAAGAGATGCTCTGAAAGGAGAGGGTGGAAAATAAGGCTTACCATAACCAGATCAGGAAGCTCCAGATAGATCTATCTGTAGTAGACAACCTGGGAGATAAAGGTACCGCCACACAAAGGCTACTAAAGGACAAGGAAGGTATGATCCATTTGTTGAAGAAAAATCTAGAAATCCCTTCTACTCAGCTTATACAGACTACTAAATTGACTGAGATTTAAAAGGAGAAGGAGAACCTAAACACTGAGTTGATTGATTGTAAGGCCAAACTACTCATACAGGAAGGGAAGGAGGGACAATGGAAGAAAGATGTAGAGCTCTAGGGTGAGGAAAAACGAGCCTTCAAAGAAAGGAAAGATGAGTTGGAAAAGGAGTTAAAAGAACTAAAGGAAAAAACTCAGGAAAAACCAACACCTGCAACCCAATAATCCGCAACATCTGGTGCAGACTCACTCTCCCATGCCATGTCCTAGGTAAGTCTCAAATATATATAGATCACTGGCCCAAGAAAATAGAATTAGGACTTGATAGACATGGATGATGTCAAAGAAGGGTTGAAGAAGAATGTGGAAGAGTGTTGCAGAGAAATAGAAGGTAAGAACAATGAATTAGAAAAACAAGTTTCAGGCCAAGTAGCTCTTATAGGGGCAAAAAACCTCATTTAGAATATGATAATAGTGGAGGCAAACAAAGTACAACCATACTTGGATTTTATCCAAGATAAGTAAAACATCGTACAGGCGGCCAAAAAACACATCCATACAGCTAAGTTAGACCTGCATAAAAGGCCCTTGGATAGTTTGACAGATGAAGACATCAAATGAGCAAACATCCGAGATAGGATCCCAGTCATCACATGGGCTAGAAGAGTGGTTCACAAAAACAACCATTTAAATATGGTCGAGGAAAAATGGAATTTCATGTGCAAAAAGGTTGATGACTTCGCTACGATGTTTATTCTAGGAAGAAAAGGGACCAATTTTGTCCGAAAAAGAGTATTATGACAGATTGGTCGAGTGCAGGAAGGATCACAGGTAATTCAAGGATATGGCTCAGCAATCGTTTTCAAGCATGACCGTGATCAAAAAATTGTCTGGGGAATTTGAGTTATTATTTGATTTCAAAGCTTTGTGCACAAAGTTACCAATGCCTCCTTATTTGGACAACCTGGAAATGAAAGTATTGGAAGACATTATGGTAAAGCTGGAGACACGGACAACTAACCAATGGATGGTGATTGAAAACTACAACAAGTCCGAACACAGGTTATGCCAAGGATGATGGGCTCTAACGACAACCAGAACTGAAGATACATGTGTGTGGTAATCAGGTGAGCTAGTATTTTGAAGACGTAGCATCTTTTGGAGTCCAGCAGAAAATGCCACCCGCATCATTTTCTGTTTTGTCCCACCCATGGGAGGACGCCACGATACAATTTGTTGAGAATTTGTTGTCGATTTTTGTAACTTGTTTTGGCCTTGTTTTTAGGTTGGTCTCAGGGGCCCAAACACTTTAAATATGCTCCTCATGGAAGGACAAATGGTTGGTTGGTTTTGAATTTGCAAGACTATTGTGTTTGTAATACCTTTTTCAATTAATACAAGTGCATCACCAAATGCTGGTTATATGAATGCATGAATTCCTGTATGTTTCCAACTCATAGTCTATGATTTTCTTTTCTCATGTGCATGTCTTTCATGTTATCTTTTACATTATGTTTCTCTTCACATTGTAGACTCAGTTTATAATGGATAGGAATTCATACTCATATGCTTTTGCCATTTTCTCTGATATCCACTAAACTTTTATTCCAAAACTGGTGTATAATTCATCCTCGTGGTTCTCTATGCTAGCAAACTATCCTCTTTCTGCTATTACTACTAGACCCTAAACATAATGACAGTTATCGAGAAACTACCTTGCTCTTGCAATCGTTTTCCTATGCAAATTGTTGTTTCCTTAGGATTTTGACTCCATAGCATGATATATCTTCATTCTATTCCCAACCACCAAATATTTGATACCTATTTACTGACATTATGTCTCACCTTGTTATACAACTGTGAGAGATCCCTCTCTAGAATTGGAGAAGCCAACTCCCTTTCCTAAAGTGGTTTTGTTGTTACCTTGGGGTCCACCTTCCCATAACCTTGGGTGCAATTCTAAGTGCTAACATAAGCATTCAACAAGATTCTGGAAAATGCATTAACCAAAGTATGCAGCACATAGAGATGATTGGGATCAGAAAGTTTCAGTTGTGCTATGGGCATACCGCACAACTTGCAAGAGATTAATAGGACACACTCCATTTAGACTGGTGTATGGATAAGAAGTTGTTGTGCCGATGGAATATATTGTGTCAAGCCTAAGAAATGTTGTGTTGAAGGAAATGACTGATGTAGATGTTTTCAAGAAGAGACTATCACAGCTCATTCAAATGGAGGAAGAATTATTCATTGTAGGATTTCATCAAAACACAGAAATGAAAAGACAAAAAGCATGGCATGATCACCATATTAAAACTAAGGATTTCAAAGTTGGAGGACTTTTTTGTTGTACGATAACATATTTTTTAAGAATCCAGGAAAATTGAAGATGCATTGGCTAGGGCCATATGTGATCATGCACATCACTGAGGCTGATACAGTAAAGTTACATAATCTGGATGGAACACTGATTGCTAGAATGATAAATGGAAGCCACTTGGAACCTTACCATGATGGGTACGACACGACTGGGTAAGAAAGAGAGTTAAAAAAAAAGAGAAAAGGAAATTGTTCCATCGAACATCTACGATAGAAGTATGCAAATCACAATAAGAGCAGAATGACTGTTGGATGCCATTAAAGCATGGATACCCAAAAATATTTAGGAAGTTATGATAGAAAAGCGTCATTAATTCAACAAGCCCGAGGAAAATGGCGGCATGTTTTTTGGTCCCATTTATCATCCTCGCCATAACTATCCTGATAGGTACAGGTCATAGTTCAAGTGTATGAAGTAAATGTTGGAATGCATCAAATGGAAATCCCATGTGATCAATGAGAGGTTACTCTTCCATTGAATGATCACATGCATGATGAGCACATTCCTATAAATAAAATCCTTCGTCATCAAGAATGGATTTACTTGTGAGAGAGAAGAAGAGCAAACCAAATTCTACAACTGTGAGAGCTAAAGTCAATGGTAATTTCGATTTCCAGTACCAGTGAACAATCTGATGTTACCATCCCCTCACCTTGCCCGATAATTGAAGAAGTTATCTCTCCAGAAGCACAACACACATAGGAAGAACCAGAAAAAATGGTGTGGCTGGCTCCATAGACTGTCTCTGCTACTACTTCAGCCCCATATTGAAATCCTCCTACTAACCCACCTGCTTCAAGGCCACAATAGTATGTTCCAATGGGATTGTCGAGCAAAGAGAAATGAATTCCAGTGTAGAGGATCAGAATCTAATATCATCATATGTTCGACAAAGGAGACTAGAGGCACCCGAAGTGAAGCTCTTGACGTGAGCGTTCTCCACCTTGGTTGCACCCCAGATCCTTGCTGGAGTGTTGATGTTAATGAACATCACGTTGAAGCTGGTGAGACTCAAATTTGAAGATAATGATACCTGCAAGCAGGAATATCTGGAAAGAAAAAAGTACATGGTCACTCTTCCGATCGTACTGACTGCGCTACAACTTGTAGTGGCAATGGAGCGGGCTCTATGTGTAGAACACATAGGCCTAGTCAGTTTGATGGTTATGCCGCATTTTGACCGAAGTAAAGAAGTGAGCACATATGTGTGAAAACTCCTTTTCTACTTCTACAGAGGCTTTTTGTGGCCCAACAGGCCATATTCTGTTGATGTCGAGATGATTTCATCAATAACAGGTCTCTTGTGCTCCAAACTCAATCCTGCATCTTATCTGCGCAAGGATAGAGATACGAAAAAGATTAAGGAAAAGTATGATCTTGTGTGTGTGAGTAGAGGAATCCTAATTTCCTCCATAACCAACAATACAATGAGGTTCATCGTGAAGATATTATCTTATAAGCTGTTGCGTAAGATGTCACCCACTAAGTGCACTGAAGGGACAGTGGAATTAGTGGAGCTCTGCATAGAAGGCATGGCAATCAATTGGTCCTAGTTTCTACTGAATGAGATGCTAGATGGTGCAGCGCAAGTGCAGGAAGAAAGTAAGACACAATTACACTACTCATGGTTGTTGATTTTGATTACTTTCATAGTATGTTCTAACCCACCAAACTACCAGCCACCGAACGTCCCAGTGCTTTGCGAAGGCATGAAATATCAGAACCTGTGGGAACACAAGATCTGATAGAAAGATAACAAGAGATATTCCTTTCGACATGCGGAGGTGCTAAGAGAAGTAGTGTGATACCAACATAGAATTCTCGCTGCGATAGTCCAAAGATATGGGCCTTTTATAACCTTCCAGGAAGATGTCTACAATATCATCCTGAATCCGTGGCAGGACCCAAAGAAGAAAGTGCATCCAATGCATTTCATGATTACGGACCAGGATATGGAAGCAGCCATCTAGGACTAGCCTGAAGAACGATGTATTCCCGTCGACGAAGAGATGGACCAAGGTAATTACCAAGGTAATGGTGGGAGAGATGCGCAAAAAAACTATTGGAGCAGAGTCCCGTCGCTATAGGAGAAGCTACCATTTTGGCGGATAGATAGTTTGGCAAAGAAAAAGAGATAAGGTAAAGCTACGATGTCGTAGCATGTTTCTAGCTGCAGAGCAAAGCCGGAAACCATGACTTTTGGGACAGATAAGTCAAGAAAGATGACAGTACCTAAGCGGCCGAGAAGAGAGAGCTCAACCACTGCATTGAAGGCAGTGGCAAAGACAGGAGGGCTCAGCTACCCTCATAAAGGAAAAGAAGCGACAAGGCCGAGGTATTGAAGACGAAGGACAGAAGAAGGGAAGCAGTGCATAGTACCCATGGTCAGCGCCGGGAAGCATGGAAGACTGCAGAGAGCAGTGGTGTGATGAAAAGCGGCTACCCCAAGTACAGATATGCCGACTGTCACTAGTTAGGGTTTCGGGTTACTATTGGGACAGGCCCACAGTGTTGTAATGGCGAGACCTTCAAGCCACCTATAAAGGGATGTATTTTTTATTGTAAAAGGTTGGAATCTTGGGCATTTTAAGCCATCCAGCTAGTCAGTCCTTCTGGAGCTATTAGGGTAACCTGTAGCTATTCAGACATCAGTGAGTATGAGAGTCCAGTAGTCTATTAGCTCACTATTATTTTGTATTGTAACAATCCGCAGGGATTGACAGAGAGAGAGAGAGAGAGAGAGAGGGTGAGAGTATATTGTAAGAAGGCAATATAGAGAAGAGATCTAAGAGAGAAGGGCTCCAGGCTATGTGCGGAGTTACCCAGAAGATCTCTAGATGCATATGCGGTGCAGCAGAACTCTGTACCTCTCTCAAGTTATAATATAGAAACACAGTTCTGTGGACGTAGCTTCTACCTTGGAAGTGAACCACGTAAAATCAGAGTGTTATGTGATTGAGTCATGTGATTGTATTTGCTTTTTATATCTGTCATTCATTACATGAACTTTGCTTACAGTAAATGTATGTATGTGTTATTCAGTTCATAGCATATTAAAAGGATAAATGCAAGTTGAAGTATTTAAGTATTCTGTATAAGAGTTCGTCTAAGTTTCACTCAATACAGTTAAGAGTCGCAGTATAAAACAACCTTGTGTATTGAGTCCTGTAAGTTGAACACCAGTAAGCTAAGTACGCTAAGCCACGGCAGTAGGATATCGCAGGGAGGTGATATCGCACCATCAGAGGAGCTATGGTGCGCAATACCATAGGTAGAGGATCAAGCGTAGGAGAGAGTACGTGTTTCCCAGGATGTGACGATGCGGTAAGGGATAGATTCATCATGAGTAAGAGGAAATTGCGCATTGCAGGGAGGAAAGAGCTGTGAGACGCACATAAGACGCCATACAGAACCTGGTCGAGACACTTGAGTCTTTGGCCAACCCATTAGGATCACTTCGGGTGAGACTTCAGGCCGCTCCGCAGTCTGTTGCCGAAAGGACTAGTGAGCTAGGGGTGTTGTTGGTACATGATAGTAAACCCGGGTTTTCCCAGCAAACCAACAAATGGTTCCGTTTCCGGTTTTGAACAAACTGAGCACTGATGTTCTGTTGGCACCCTACTAGAGATGAAATCAACAAGTGGGTTTGGTATAAGGAGAAAGAGTTTGCCGAACACGAGAACAAGAGTCCTAGACTGAGTACATAGGACTGGTTACAAAAACATATCGTTACAGACTTGCATGCGATATTTTTTGCGACCTTTGGAAATGAGCTTTACGACTGGTTATCAAAGTTGACTGATGCGAGCATATTCAAGAAGGAAAGGAACATTGTCTGGACACCGGAGCTGATTCAGACTGTGAAGAACCTTGATAATCCCATTACGAGGACAGTAGACTTCTGGCTTGCAAGTGTGCTAGAAGGCTTCGTCACAGAGTTTGCAGTCGAACAGAGAAAAAGCTTCAGCGAGGATGAGTGGTACTTCTTCAAAGGATATCGTGGTAAGTACCTAAAATCTTTAAACTTATCCATTAAGATGTTATTACATGAAAAAGGAACAATGGATCTAGTTTCAGATGAATAAGTAAAGATAGTAATGTCACAAGAGTTTGAAAGTGATTTTGATGACATTGGACGTACACGTAGTGGAAAGAAATACAAAGTAGATTTCAGCTCTCCCATATTTGAAGACAGTTCAGATAATACTAGACAACAGAGTCACAGTACCACAGAAAGAACAGAAGGGGGTATCCCTTACCACCCTTATACCCCACAGAAACAGATCGGGACTCAGAACAATCCCATAGGAACTCCATCTAGTAGCTCCTAGAAATTACATACTACCGCTACATCACCTCCACCTACACCACCGAGTGGTAGTAACACAGCAAATCAACATCCACCACATAGAAATAGAATGGGGGATGATATGAAGCTACCTATATTTAAGGGTATAGGGGCAGAGGACCCAGAGCAGCATTGGTTTCTATGTGAAGCCGTGTGGACCATTAAAGCAATCAATGATGATAATAGTAAACTTGTACAGTTGGTCACCACACTGAGAGAACGAGCCTTAACATGGTATATGAAGTATACCTCAGCGGTACCTAGAACACTTGTCCAGGTCAGGACCGCCATGATTAAAGAGTTTAAGAAACCTAAGTCTGAGTCACAATGCATTACAAAGCTCAAAGACATCAAACAGTTACCTACAGAGTCAGTGTGGGACTTCGATCATAAATTTAAAGCCCTTATAGACCAAGTCAGCTTTGAGTTTGCACCGGAGCAGCATAAGGAATGGTTTATTGCAGCACTACTCCCTCACATCAGACTACCATTAATACAACAGAAACTCCAGATGCAGGATGACGCGTTGGAGATGGCGATGAAACTAGAGGCTTCACCTCTAGCTGAAACCAGCACAGGTATGACAAATCTGCAAAACCAGTTGGCTAATCTCACGATACAGATGCATGAGCTTAAGAAAGGGAAAGAGGTCGCGCAAGACATATGGTGCATAAAGTGTAAAGCACAAGGCCATACTAAAGACAATTGTCCAGTATTTGTAGAATATATAGCAACCGGGGCTCCTAACCCCTTACCACAGAACCACGGGCCGTGGTGTGAAGTATGCAAAACAAGAGGACATCTACCTCACCAGTGCCCTTTACTTCATAAGTACGTGAAGACACCTAAGAACTTATATTGCATCTTCTGCAAGTTTGTAGGCCATGATGAACACGATTGCCGAGCCTATGATCTCATGGTCAAGAGCAAGCAAGACTTGTATAGAGTTCAATCAGAAACACAGGGTCCAGCAGTAGGACCACAGTATGATCAAGCTCATGTTGGTCATGGAGGAGGATTCAGAGGACGAGGACGTGGAGGAGGCTTTGGCCGGGGAGAAGGCTTTGGCCGTGGTCGAGGACTAGTCACTTGTTACAATTGTGGAGTTCTAGGAAATTATGCTAGGGACTATCAGAGCCCTACCACCACATGTAACTATTGCAAATATTACGATCACGCTATAGAAGACTGTCCTACCTTGATAGCTAAGATCAGAGAACCTAAGCCAGCAGTACACCAGAACATCCAGCTTATTGCTACTGAGCAGGAAGAACCAGAACCAAGAGTCAACATTGTGACTTGCAGTGGTGCTTCCACCAATGAGACATCGCAGGTTACTGAAAGGACCACAAGTTAGGAGTGGGTTCGCAAAGCTCCTAACAAAACAACACCACTTGACCTACAGAAGAATAAATAGACATTTCAGGAAGCTAAGACTTTCTTTGATGACCCTATGGCAAGCACCTTGTGGCGTTAGTCCTGTACAAATATCGCAGGCTACCACATCGGGCACATGCGATGAGGACGAGTTGACAGGAAGTGTACAATCCTTCCTGCGGAGCTGTTTAAAACTTGTGAGAAATGAGCAAGCTATTGGAGAACTTCAGCGCATCATAGATGAGTTTCAACCATCTTCTTCCATGAGCAGTGCACAGCGTGCTGTTCATAGCATTATGGGACATACAAGAACAAGAAGAGAGATGTGACTCACAGCACAGGTTGGAGAATTTGAAATGGACGAGGTGATACTAGATCTAGGATCAGAGGTAAATGTTCTGACTAAGAAGACATGGTAACAGATGGGTAGCCCTAAGTTAGTCAGATTGCCTATCCATCTGCGATTAGCTAATCAACAGTGGGTATCACCCCTGGGTTGATTATCGTAGGTACCAGTTGACATTGACGGAGTTCGCAGCTCTACGGACTTTGAAGTTATAGAAATCATTGGCGATAGTAGACCATATCCAACACTACTAGGCATTGATTGGGTGATCGGTAACATGGCTATTATCGAATTAAAGAGAAGACAAATGATGTTTGAGGATGCGCAGATCCAGGTCATTGCACTGTTAGATCCTCTTCAGGGTCCTAGATACATTGAACCTATCCGAGCAGAGGAAGAGGCACGTAACATGGACAGTCTCTATCAGATGAATGCGAACCAGAGCGACTACATCAATCCAACCGCAAAAGGGAACATTAGTTGGTGATGCGACAACTCATGCGCATCGGATTCAGATGTTGGTCTAGAGAACTAGCAGAACAGACTTTACGAAGTCTCAGCGCACAGATGTGTGTATATGACTAAGTCACTGCGATGGATTGGCGCAGAGATCAACGAGATTCCATCATTTCATGGTCTAACAAATATCCAGGACTTTCTCATGCAATATGAATAAAAAATTCCTCACGAGCAGAGGATCGTAGCTATGGAACTTGTAGTACGAGCCACACCTGCAAGATGGTGGTATGCACATAAAGAGAATATCGCATCATGGGATGATATTAAGAGATTGATGGCGATCAGATTCTCTACCGACAGAGAGTATGTCCAGCAGAGATACACAGGAGAAAGTGACCCCAGGTCACATATTCAGACATGTGAACAGGATTGGTTAGACATTCCTGAGGATGAATGGGTTCACCGATTCATTCACACTTTGGACACAGTTCCATGGAACTGGTACACAGAGACTGAATTGCGCAAGGGAATGACTACATGGCCACTTCTAATAGACAAATTTCTACTTACCTTCGCTTTTGAATCTGAGTATCCAAATGTTGATCAGGCCCTAGATGTAATAAAGGTTAAGATATTTGAGGATTGTACCCTACCAGTACATACTCAACCTGAGTGGGCCATCCAGTTAGAAGAGGCGCTCGAGTGCTATAACTTCGAAGCAGAACCAGAGGAGGAGGATGAGGATCCTCGCAACATCAACATTCCAAAGTCAGAAGGGACTCGTGATGTTGATGGACCGAAGCTATAGATTCCAGCTATCACAGAGCCGATCCAGATTAAAAAGATCAATATTGGCACAGACACAGAACCAAAGTTTGCCTCTATTGGAGACTATTGGAACGATGAAACAGTTGGACAGATTGCAGACTTGCTACATGACTATCAGGACCTATTTCCCACCAATTTCACAGAGATGAAGGGAATAGTCGGAGACCTAGGAGTAATGAGGATACCATTGAAAGAGAATGCTAGACCAGTCAAGTAGTGTCCATATAGATTAAATCCACACTACAAAGAAAAATTTAAGGATGAGATCGATAAGATGCTAGCAGCAGGCATCATTGAGCCTATAGAAGAAAGCGAATGGTTTAGTCCCATGGTCGTGCAAGAAAATAAAACTAAAGGAGACATCAGGATCTGTGTCGACTTGCGTAAACTCAACGACGCATCACTTCATGATCCATTTCTGACACCTTTCACTAATGAAGTACTAGACAATGTGGGAGGACAAGAGGTTTACTCCTTCACTGATGGCTTTTCAGGCTATCACCAGATCAGAATCCACCTGGAAGATCGAGATAAGACCACTTTTGCAACAGAATGGGGCTCATTCCAGTATACGGTAATGCCCTTTGGTCTTAAGAATGCACCAATTATCTTTTCTAGAGTAGTAGTTGCTGTATTTAAAGAATACATCCATAAATTCCTAGAAGTTTATTTTGATGATTGGACTGTATTTTGATTAATTGACAAGCACATAGGAGATTTAAGACTAATGTTAGATAAATGTAGGCAGTACCAGATTTCTCTAAACTTGAAAAAATGTATATTCTGTGTGCCATTCGGTATTTTGTTGGGTCACATTGTCTGCAGGAAAGGCTTGATGGTAGATCCCACAAAGATTGCCATCATTGTAAATCTTCCAGCACCCAACTCAGTCAAACAATTGAGAACAATACTTGGTCATACCGGGTACTACAGAAAATTCATCAAGGGATACGCAAAGATTACAGCACCGATGGAAAAACTGTTAAAGAAAGATGAAAAATTCCTATGGAATGAGGAATGCCAGTAGAGTCTAAACACACTTAAAGAGAAGATGGTTACAACACCCATCTTAGTATTTCCAGACTGGACTAATCCATTTCATGTACATGTGGATGCATCTGGCATCGCACTAGGGGTTGTTTTAACGCAACCAGGAGAAGGAGGTATCGATCATCCTATCGCATACTCTAGCAGAAAGTTATCGACAGCAAAAAAGAACTACACCACGACAGAAAGAGAAGGCTTAGCTATGGTGTACACGATACAGAAGTTTAGGCACTACCTGTTGGGTGCCTCATTCAAGATGTTTACTGACCAGTCCGCATTGAAGTATCTAGTCAATAAGCCAGTGTTAGGGGGAAGAATCTGCAGATGGTTACTCCTCTTTCAGGAGTATGATTTTGAAATCATTGTCAAACCAGGAATATTGAACGCTGGACCTGATCATCTGTCGCGAATAGACTCAGGAGAAGAGCCAATTAATATAGAGGAAAATTTGCTAGATGCGCAGTTGTTCTCTATCCAGATCGCAGATGAGTACTATGCTGATATCATTCACTTTCTCACCACAGGAAGGGCACCTGAGGAGTTTACCAAGCATCAAAAGAGGCAGTTGGTTGTTAAAGCAGTAGAATTCACCCTGATCATAGGACAGTTATACAAGTTAGGTCTAGATGAAGTCCTGCGCATATGTGTGACACCGCATGAAAAAGAGGCTATTATCAGAGAAGCACATTCAGGTACCGCAGGAGGTCATTTCGCAGGAAATCCAATTGCACAGAAAATCCTAGCCACAGGATTATGGTGGCCTGTGTTACAAAAAGACACTAAGGACTTTTGCAGATGCTACGATATCTTCCAGAGGGTAGGAAAACCTTCACGACGAGATGAAATGCCACTGCGACCACAGGTTACGTTGCGTGCATTTGACAAGTAGGCTATAGAATTTGTGGGTCCTATCAACCCACCAAGAAAATGAAATGGTGCGATATATATCATCACTAGAACATAGTACCTCACCAGGTGGGCAGAGGCCAAAGCAGTAAGAAATTGTGATGCTGCTACAGCCGCACAGTTCATTTTTGAAAACATCATCACTAGATTTGGATGCCCAGTAATTTTGATGAGCGATCAAGGCACACACTTCTTGAATCGCACCATTGAGGCCTTGACGGAAGAATTCCAGAGACAGCACCATAAGAGCACTCTCTACCACCCACAAGCTAATGGTACGGTGGAGGCCTTTAACAAGATTTTAGAAAACGCTCTTACTAAGATATGCAATAGCCAAAGGAATGATTGGGACCTCAGAGTTAACGCTGTATTATGGGCATATAGGAATACATGCAAGAAAATTACAGGACACACACCTTTCAGCTTGGTGTATGGATAGGAGGTTGTTATGCCTATGGAGTATATTGTTCCCAGTTTAATAATTGCTTAGATCACTGGAATTACTGATACAGACACGGTGCAAGAAAGCCTAGCACAGCTACTTGCCTTAGAGGAAGACAGATTCATCACCAAATTCCATCAGAAAGTGCAGAAGGCATGAGAAAAATATTGGCATGACAGACAAATTAAGAGTAAGACTCTTCATATTGGAGACCTAGTACTCCTCTATGACAGTAAATTTATTAAGTTTCCAAGGAAGTTCAACACGCATTGGTTGGGGCCGTATCAGATATAGCAAGTCACAGAGGGAGGAGCCATTCAGCTCAGCAAACTGAATGGGGAGCTTCCTCCCACAATGATCAATGGCAGTAGGCTTAAGCTCTATAGTGACAGCCACTCCACCTCTCAGCTCTAACTCAGAGTCATGAATGGTGCAGATGTCCAGTGTAGTTGAAAGGAGGCATCGCACCGAGAATTAGTCTACACCGGCAGGTATTCTAAGTAACAGGAATCGCATAAGGATGGTTTATTTTGAAAAAAAAAAATGCTTAAGTTTATGTTGAGCAAGTGATGTGGTGTGGCATCACAACAGCACGATGTTTCTCCATGCCACATACCCAGTTTTTACAACGAAATAGAGGGCTAGTCAAGTCGCCTTCTGACAGACAGTTAATGAAGAAATGACCGGTATACCTTACCATAGATTTGGCAACAACATAATAAATTTTTTCCAGATTTGGCAAATCTTCGACGAGACCGATGCCTGCATACACACGCTTCGAGGGAAATTGATCGGATTTCAGCATTTATTGAGGATCAGAATGACGGGTGTGGTCTCGTCCAAGCAATTAATATGACCGATGGGTTCAGTCTAGATGACCGTTGCATCCAGGATTATCGCCTTCAGCATAAAAGCAAAAATTATTCATTTGGGAGGGTTACAGTTGCAAAGAGCTGAGAGCTATAGAGTGCATTGTTAAGTTTTCCCTGTGCAAAGATAATTTCATTATAGAGTGCTGTGATTTCCATAGTTTGCAGCCATTGCCCGCCCAGAGTATAACACCCAGTGGGTTCTATCCGAGGAGGAACCCATAGAAGTGATTTTGGAAAGGTTCGAGCATGGTGGTCGGATGTCCACCATGATGACGTCGCCCCGAGTTGTGAAATTAGGAACATCATAGGTCAGACAGCTTCCAAGGATGAGGAGTCAAGCGCAAAATGTAGAAGATGTCATCAAAGTCTCTACGGAAGAGAAGAAGAAAGACGATCCGATCACTGAAGATAAGAAAGTAGAGCAGCAGAATGATGAGAAGAAATCTCCCGCTAGGAAGAAAGTAAAAATGAGAAAAAGAAAGCCACAGGAGAAGGAAGATGACCTATCTCATCAGCTAAGAGAAGAACAAGAGACTGCTGAGGCAAAGAAACGAAAATCTGGAGATTAGAGGCAGCATGAAGGCCTGGAGCGACTTGTTGAGAAGAAAAGTGAAAGGGAAAATAGACCAAACAAGCAGAACTCCAGCGTGTAGACAAAGGCTTTTTCTTGGCATGGAATTCAAGGCCTGCGTAGTTCTCGTAAGGACAGATCCAGACTGAATGAAATGTTTGAGAAGGCTGGAAGATACATATTTCTACTTTCCTTGTGATAAAATCTCTAACCTAGATAAAGAGGAAAGGATATCTGTGGAAGACTTCTCAAAAACCTGAAGATCCTTAAAAGGTCTCGCAAGCGACGAGAGCGAGAGCATGACAATGAGGGAAGGAAAGATAAGAGAACCCAACGAACTAAGTTAGCAGAAGACTCTAGTATTAGTCAAGCTATGCTTTACTCGGCACAAGAGCGTGTCGCAGCTATGCAGAATGAAGTCGCAGGACTTCGGGACAAGCTTCACCGCACTTCGCAGGAAGCCAAGGAGAAGCTACAGCAGGAGAAGCCTGCTGGTAGTGGCTTGGGGATGAGCCACAAGTAAGTGTTAGGGGACTATTGAAGCAGAGTCCCACAGCTATAGGAGAAGCTGCCATTTTGGCAGATAGATAGTTTGGTGAAGACAAAGGGATAGGTAAAGCTACGACGCCGTAGCATGTTTCTAGCTACAGAGCAGAGCTGAAAACCGTGACTGTTGGGACAAAGAAACCAAGAAAGATGACAGTACCTGAGCGGCTGAGAAGAGAGAGCTCAACCACTGCATTGAAGGCAGTGGCGAAGAAAGGAGGGCTCAGCTACCCTCATAAAGGAAAAGAAGCGACGAGGCCGAGGTATTGAAGACGAAGGACAGAAGAAGGGAAGCGGTGCATAGTACCCATGGTCAACACTGGGAAGCATGGAAGACTGTAGAGAGCAGTGGTGTGATGGAAAGCGGCTACCCCAAGTACAGATATGTCTACTGTCACTAGTTAGCATTTTGGGTTACTATTGGGACAGGCCCACAGTGTTGTAATGGCGAGATCTTCGGGCCGCCTATAAAGGGATGTATTTTGTATTGTAAAAGGTTGGCATTTTGGGCATTTTATGCCATCCATCTAGTCAGTCCTTCTGGAGCTATTAGGGTAACATGTAGCTATTCAGAAATCAGTGAGTCTGAGAGTCCAGTAGTCTGTTATCTCGCTATTATTTTGTATTGTAACAATCCACAGGGATTGACAGAGAGAGAGAGAGAGAGAGAGAGAGAGAGAGAGTGAGACTATATTGTAAGAAGGCAATATAGAGAAGAGATCTAAGAGAGAAGGGCTCCAGGCTGTGTGCGAAGTTACCCAAAAGATCTCTAGCCACATATGCGGTGCAGCAGAACTGTGTACCTCTCTCAAGTTATAATATAGAAACACAGTTCTATGGACGTAGCTTCTACCCTAGAAGTGAACCACGTAAAATCAGAGTGTTATGTGATTGAGTCATGTGATTGTATTTGCTTGTTATATCTGTCATTCATTACATGAACTTTGCTTACAGTAAATGTATGTATGTGTTATTTAGTTCACAGCATATTAAAAGGATAAATGCGAGTTGAAGTCTTTAAGTATTATGTATAAGAGTTTGTCTAAGTTTCACTCAAGATAGTTAAGAGTCGCAGTATAAAACAGCCTTGTGTATTGAGTCATGTAATTTGAACACTAGTAAGCTAAGTACGCTAAGCCGTGGTAGTAGGATATCGCAGGGAGGCGATATCGCACCATCAGAGGAGCTGTGGTGCGCGATACTGCAGGTTGAGGATTGATCGTAGGAGAGAGTACGTGTTTCCCAGGATGCGGCAATGCGGTAAGGGCTAGAGTCATCGCGAGTAAGAGGAAACTGCACATCGCAGGGAGGAAAGAGACATCTCACGGGCTAAGAAGAGCTGCGAGACACACACAGGACACCATACAGAACCTGGTCGAGACACTTGAGTCTTTGTCCAAACCATTAGGATCACTTTGGGTGAGACTTCAGGCTGCTCCACGGTCTGTTGCCAAAAGGGCCAGTGATCTAGGGGTGTTGTTGGTACATGATAGTAAACCCGGGTCTGCCCAGCAAACCAACAAAAACCAGTCACACAAGTTAGATGAAGAAGAATACCATAGTGATGATGACTTAGATAAAGGTGATTCAGAAGACACACCCACTGATAAGGATGTGCAGAACCAACAGAGAGAACATGACAAGGAGAAACACGAGCTGTAGCACAAGAAGAACAAAGCTGATAAAATGGTTAATACAATCAACTTAGTTCAGGAATACATTGGCCTGCTTATAGACACAGACACTAAAGTAGCACAGCCCAGCTTTAAAAGTATAAGTAAACAGCAGATGTGCTTAACAACCAAACTCATCGAGCATGTCAATAAGCTCACGGAAGCCATTAATGAGGTGAAGAGCATAGTCGAAGCCAAGATGTATGGCATTGATCTTTGTGATATATTAGAAACACCACTGATGTTGTTTCCACTAAAGATAGGGATCCAAGCGTAAGCATTGGAAACAGGGATGCAAGAGTTTGATGATGTTTCCCATGATTTGGGGACACTGTCAAAATATTTTTCCAAGCTAGAAATGGCCAAAGTATGCAATTCAGCATGCGGCTGTTACGGAAATCAAAATCCACAAAAATTCTCTTGCTTATCAGGCTAAAAAGGAAACAAGGAAGGTGAAAGAGCTCAAGGCCCTTCTTAGGGAGAAGGAATAGGAAATTAAGGTACATGAAGAAAGCAGGCTTGGATGAAGCCATAAGCAGCGTAATTGCAGAGTTCCCCACAGACAAAGACCAAGAAGAAATAGACACAGCCACAAAGGTATCCTGGCTATCTAAAATTGCATTGGACCTAAGAAAACAGGTGGAAGAGATTAAGTGAAACAAAGACCAAGAACACCCCCTAAGGTTCTAGAAGAGCTCATGAAAGCACCATCTGAAGTTGTTGATCAAATTAAGCATGGAGACAAGCTATGCAATGAAGCAATCGACACAGTCTCTACGACTTGGGAAGTGCTCCTAGAAGTTGAAACAACGATGAAATTTGTAGAGGACGCACACAAAGCTGAGTTGAAAATAGTAGCGGTTACGGTAGACATGAAAAAGTTCCCCATCAAGGAAAAGCTCTCTAAGGTGGTCAAGCTAAAACAACTGTAGTAGGAAGTATATAATATGTGCGACAAGGAGCATAGCAAAAAATAAGAAGTTACAACACACTAATAAGAAGCTAAATGGGTTACAGGGCTTATTCATCCTGTACACCAGAAGCTCTAGCATATAACTCAGTCACTAGAAGATGTACCATCGGAACATATTAGTTCTGACCTTGTCGATCAATTGGAGAAGCAAGTGAAGGAGGTAGGAAAAGAAGTTTTCCAAGTTCAAGGAATTCTCAAACAATTTCAAGATAAGGTCGGTACCATGGCGTAGCTAGTGCTAGAACCATAGATTTTCTTAGTGGCTTGGGACAAGCCACATGTGGGTGTTGGGGGCCTATCGGGCCAGGAAATACCACAAGGAATAAATAGAGGCACAAGCACAAGTAGTAAAATAGCCACGCGATTATGTAAAGGAAAGTAAAGGAAGGTAAAGGAAGGAAATGAAGCACGGAAGAAAGGAAGTTGCGATAAAGAGTAGTGCAATGAAGGAAAAGAGAATCTTTTGGTGTGCAAAAGGACAATGACTAGAAAGAGACAGGTCAAGAAGATCATGGTTTCTAAATTCGGCGCAAGCTGGAGAACAACACACGTATGAAGGAATATTCGTAAGTCAGGCCAATAGCACCTTGTGTCAGTTAGTTAGTCAGTTTGTAACCATTTTTAACGGCTAATAACAACCTAAACTAGGTAAAATGTATGTAGTCGACCTTGCGTGGTATTGTAGAAGTTATAAATAGGAAGAACATGTTTTGCATAAGGGTTCAGAATAGTTAGAAAATAATTGAAGAGATCAGAGAGAAGTTTGATAGTAGTGTTGTAGAAGGTTGTTGAGCTGCGAAACCCATCTTGCAGAAGGGTTGCTGAGTAGGATTTGTTTTGCAACTGAGTGCATAGATAGTAGAGTAGAAGAGTTGATCTAGGCTATGTGTGGATCAGTAGGAGTAGATAGAAGAAAAGCTTAATAAAACCGAGATCATGAGAGCAAGAAAGAGCTTGAGTTGAAAAGACATATCTCAAATAGTCTACAGTCAAGTCACAGACTGAAAGGTGCATTATATTTCTCATGCCAAATGAAGAGCACCTTTGTGGTTTTTCCCAGTTGAGTTTCCACATTACATCTTTTGTCGAATGCATGTGCTTGTTGAATATTCATGGGTTATTTTGTATTGTTTCTATTTATTGCTTAAGTGAAGGTCGCAATATTGATAAATTCCATTGAGTGAATGAATGACTAAAGCATCATCAAAGCATTGTGTATTATTTCATTCTCATTTACTATTAAGTTGTAATACAATCGCACCACTGTCATTTATTGTTAAAGAAATAATCTTCTTCGTAGATTAAGGCAGATAGAATGCGCAGTAACATTGACAATATTTTATATTGTTTCAAGTTCTTGTTGGGCACATGGGCAGACCCGGGTTACCGCGTTATACGTCGCACCAACAAAAGACCCACTGTGTTGGCCCTTTCGGCAACAACCTGCGCACAGGTTGCAGTCTCACCCGAAACAGCAATGGGGGGCCGCAGAATCAGGTTTCTGCATGCAGAGAGGGGTATTACTGTACCTTAGCCTTTCTAAATAATTACTAATCAACTTCTTGTTAACTTATCATTCATTCACATATAACTTCACAGCATAATAAACAAACCAAACTTGCATAACCCACTACCGGGAATTCACAGCGAAGCTTAGTATTAGCAGAGATCTTATACTATCAGATATATTCAGCTTAATGCATGAAAATGACAGAAACAGGAACAACACAACAAAACCACAACACCAAATATAACGTGGTTCACCCCCAGTGTAGGGGCTATGTCCACAAACTGCGTTTTATTCCTCTTTCCTCAAAACCACAGTTTATCTGCGCACTCAGCTGCAGATTCCTTCAGCTTTTAACAGCCGCGTACACAGCAGCAGGCTTCTGCGCACACAGCTGCATACCTTTCTTACTTTCTTACAAAACCCTCTGCGCACACAGCTGCAGAGGTCGTCCACGCACACAGCTGGGACTTGTCCTTTCCTTGCCAAAAACCAACCTTACTTCACCTTATCTTTCTTACATCAAAAAGCCTAACCTATCCATTTTCCATAAGCGCTTATTTATACTGCGCTGCTTTACAAAAACCATGGTCTTAAACCATGGGCACCCACAAAACCCTAAACCCTGGATTTAAACCATGGGTTTATTACAAAAAGAGAGGGTTTTGACTTACCCTGACACCCCTAAGACTATTTTGACCCAAAGCTCCGCTTACAAATTAACCGCGGAGTTACCTAACATGGAGTATGCGCCCCAACAATTATTTTTCTGATAAATTGTTAAGGGAAAGGAAGTGTCGCACTGTTGCACCTCTTGTGCGGCCCAATCAGGATGATTTTCAGTCATTTCTTGCTCAGTAAATACCTTAGTATGGATGACCCTGATAGCTGCATCTAGGGCTGGACAGACATCATTAATAGAAAAAGTATTGACAAAGCTATGAACAAGACAATCCCAACTTACAGTATCTCGGCGGAGTTCGGCCTCCTCATACCAGTTCTTTGCCAAGGGTCCCAGCGTGTGAACAAATCTATGGACCCACTCAGCCTGAGGGACATACTTCCATGCCTCGTAGCAGTTGCTGAGATGGTCCTGGGGGCAATTTTTTCCATCAAACTTACTTCGTACTGTGGTCAACTGATCTGAGAACCGTAGGCGAAGGAGCGTCTGACATACGTCCCAGGTGGGGATCTGCTTCTTGTGGCTCGTCCACCATCTGACTGCGGTAGCTCTGAATGCTGACTCGATGACGTCCATGATTTGGAGGGCAGGGATCTGAGCCGAGATGTGTGCGATAAACGATGCCGGATCTTTCGAACCATCATACACAGGTATATGTCGGGTCTGTGAGTCGACCAATCTGATAGACTTGGTCAAGCAGGCATTGCTGTCCCGATGGAGCTCAGACAGTCGGTGTTGCCAATTTTCGAGTTCCCCTTCAGGGTCCGTCATACAGGAGCTACCAGACTCCCATCCCGCGGCCGGGGACTCCACGGTACCTTCGTCCTACGCCGGGATAGGAGATACAGGTTTCACATCATCCTGATTGTTATGGTAGATTGGCTCAGTATACCGTTCCCCTTGTGAAGGATCCAGGGGCAAGATGACCCTGAAGTCTTTCCCTTCGAAGACCATTTGTCTCTTTTTGGGGTTGATTACTGTGGCATTTGCCATTGCCCATTCAATTCCTAATAGGGCCGGGTAAGGGTTGCTGTCGTCAATGATCTCAATTACCTCAAAGTCCGCGAAGGTACTAACTCCGTCAATATCTATTTGGAAATCCAGGAATATTCCTAAGGGTACAATCTTTTGCTGGTTGGCCAGCCTCAACTGTATAGGAGACCAGGAAAGGGTAGGTTTCCCCATTTGTTCCCAGGTTTGTTTGGTTAGAACATTGACATCGGATCCCAAGTCCAGGATAACATCGGTCATATCATATGCCCCGATCTGAGCATTCAATCACATTTCCCTGCCGGTTCAGCTGACTCGATGAACGGTTTTGTCCTGGACATCAGTTTGCAAAGATTCACAGGTAGTAAGGATGTTCTGCAGCTCATTCAAAGCAGATTGATTCCTTAAAATTTTAAGGCAGCTGTGCAGAAAGGTAGATAGTACACTTTCTTTATCCATCGATGTGTCGTAGGGCGGTGAATGAAGCTGCACAGGGACACTGGGTAGACTAGGGCCAGCAAAATCTTTCTTGGCTACCATGAATGTCTCTTTTTCTCTGAGGATGTCAAATGTAGGACTTTTGTCAGGGGCCTTGCGAATTAGAGCTTCGACAGGGTGGTTTGGTGGTTCCTGGATATGGGTCGTGAGTCCACTTCGAGTAATGACATTAATGGTCGCCACAGGGTGGGGCTCTACAGAAATCATCTGAAGGTTCGGAGTAGGGATAGGCTGTCGTGCCTGAATTTTAGCGATCAGCTGAGGGCACTGTTCGATCACATGATCGATGGCGCAGCAATACCGACACGTCGTAGTTGGGTTCCAACAGTCGCGAGCCAAATGCCCGGCTTGGTTACAATTATAACACACGATTTGGTTTCGGCCTCACCCAGCCATGCCGCCACGCCCTCCAGAGGGACCTCGGCCAGAGGCACCCCCCTGGTATCCATAACTGTCGTTAGGTGGGCCTTCTTTGTGCACCCTGTAGGCATCATAGGTGCGGCACTCCTCTTCATTATGACCAATAGATTTGCAAAATTTACAGTAGGGGTTCGCAGGTCCCTATGCATACTTTTGTAGCAGATAACAGTGCTCAGGTCGATGTTGGCCTATCATTCTGCAAAGCTCACAATAAAAGAACTTGTGGCGGAAAGGGGTTCGGCGCACCGGTCTGCAGGTACTTGGCTATTAGAGGGCACCATTCCCTGTCATGTCCTTCAGTCCGACATTGCGTACACCACCCTGCTTCGCCGTCAGACTTTCCCTTTTTCATCTCGCGGAGTTCCAGGGCCATCGCAGCTAACTGTGCTTGGATTTGAGCAATCCCAGAGTCATCTCCGACAGGGACAGTCTCTAGTTTCATAGCGATTTCTAGGGCCTCTTGCTGGTCAGCAACCTTCTGTTGCATGAGCGGCGTTCTGATATGTGGTAACAATGCAGCAATAAACCATTCCTTGTGCTGCGCAGGACTAATGGTAAAACTGACCTGGTCCAGTAGAACTTTGAATCTCTGATCAAACTCCCAGACTGATTCGTCGCGCCGCTGTTGAATCTCTTTGAGTTCAGTGATGCTCTGCGACTCCGATTTAGGTTTCTTAAATTCTTTGATTATGGCCGCCTTGATTTCACCTAACGTAGGGTTCTTGTTGCTAGAAAATTTCATGAACCAAGTCAGAGCCCTGTCCCGAAAAGATGTAATCAGCTGCGCGGCGCGCACATCGGGATCGGTAATTTTTTTCGCGGTCCAGACCGCGTCGCAGAGAAACCAGAACTGTTCTGGGTCGTCGGAGCCTGTGCCTTTAAAGGTGGGGAGTTTAATATCATCAACTAGGTGGGCCATGGAATTTCGGGCAGTTTTGGGAAGGGAACTGGCGGTGGAAGGGGGGGGATTTGCACGGGCAGATTGGCCTGTGGCTGGAATACTCGAACCTGGCTGACTCTCAGACTGCGGCGGAATGTCAGGGGTTGCGGGGTGGCGTTGCGGGGTAGCTGGCGGGTTTTCGACCTCAGGGTGGTGTGCGGAGTCCGATTCTTCAGGGTTTACAGGGGGGGACGTGGTGATCTGGCTTACAGAAGAGGGGCTAAAATTCTGCTTATACCTTTTCCCGTTTCGCAGCAACCCGCATTGCTCGTCCGAGAGAGTGGCACTTGCAAACATATGTTAGTACGACTAAACTAATAATTGGATTCAAATAGCAATATACCAATAGTATAAATTCAAAAACTTACCACGGAGATCTTTGAAAGACTGCCGTTCAGCGTCACGGAAAGAAGTGCTTGTATCAATGGAAAACTCGTTGTAAACAGTCACTTGCGCTGCGACACGGGTTCGTATTTTCTTGCTGCGCAAATTGCAAACAGGTCGCAGCGAACCAATCACTGACGTCCTTCACCGAGGGCCTCCAAAACATAGCCCTTGTGGTACAAAGTAAACCCCTCGCGAGCAGTTACTGAGTTCAACCGGCAACGGAACCAATTTGTTGGGCACATGGGCAGACCCGGGTTACCGCGTTATACGTCGCACCAACAAAAGACCCACTGTGTTGGCCCTTTCGGCAACAACCTGCGCGCAGGTTGCAGTCTCACCCGAAACAGCAATGGGGGGCCGCAGAATCAGGTTTCTGCATGCAGAGAGGGGTATTACTGTACCTTAGCCTTTCTAAATAATTACTAATCAACTTCTTGTTAACTTATCATTCATTCACATATAACTTCACAGCATAATAAACAAACCAAAATTGCATAACCCACTACCGGGAATTCACAGCGAAGCTTAGTATTAGCAGAGATCTTATATTATCAGATATATTTAGCTTAATGCATGAAAATGACAGAAACAGGAACAACACAACAAAACCACAACACCAAATATAACGTGGTTCACCCCCAGTGTAGGGGCTACGTCCACAAACTGCGTTTTATTCCTCTTTCCTCAAAACCACAGTTTATCTGCGCACTCAGCTGCAGATTCCTTCAGCTTTTAACAGCCGCTCACACAGCAGCAGGCTTCTGCGCACACAGCTGCAGACCTTTCTTACTTTCTTACAAAACCCTCTGCGCACACAGCTGCAGAGGTCGTCCACGCACACAGCTGGGACTTGTCCTTTCCTTGCCAAAAACCAACCTTACTTCACCTTATCTTTCTTACATCAAAAAGCCTAACCTATCCATTTTCCATAAGCGCTTATTTATACTGCGCTGCTTTACAAAAACCATGGTCTTAAACCATGGGCACCCACAAAACCCTAAACCCTGGATTTAAACCATGGGTTTATTACAAAAAGAGAGGGTTTTGACTTACCCTGACACCCCTAAGACTATTTTTACCCAAATCTCCCCTTACAAATTAACCGCGGAGTTACCTAACATGGATTATGCGCCCCAACAGTTCTTTTTCTGATAAATTGTTAAGGGAAAGGAAGTGTCGCACTGTTGCACCACTGTCGAGTTAGGAAAAGAATCCAAATTTCTGACTATATCGATCTCCTTGTTTGCGTTCTAGGGGACTATAATCCCTTGCTGACTACGGAAACATGGTTCTGGAAGTTACACATTAAGATATCTCGGGTGAGACTACGTGTGCGTTGCAGGTGTTGCCAAATGATATTTCTCTATCGGGCTGATATATTTGGGTGTTTTGTTGTTTTGTGGGTTTGTTGAACCTAGGTCACGAGAGTGAGGAAAAATAGAAAACAACACCCAACCTCTAGAGGTCTTGCCAAGGGAAAACAGTCAGCCAATGCAAGTCATGTTGACACTGTTGAGAAAATCAAACGTATAGGACGCAAGATTAAGTTCCCTTGTAATATTTGCAAGGTAGATCACCTTACTCATATGTTCTGTGCTATTGCAAAAGTACAAAAAGGGTGGTCTACATCTCAAGGATATTATGCTCCTAAACAACATGTGACTTCTCAAGAACCTATTCAACCTTTAGTTGATGAAATGGTTAAATCAGTGAAATCTCTAGTCAATCCCACTCTTCCTTTGAAGAGTGACCCACATCAAGTGGTTGACCCAATGAAATATTTGGTTAATCCCACTCTTTCTTTGGAGAGTGACCCACATCAAATGGTTGAATTGATGCAATCCTTGATCAAGCTCACTCTTCCTTTGTAGAGTGAGTTGTCTACTAGTCATGTTTTCTTCACTGCTAATACAAAAATTTATGGACAAGGAGGCATTGAATTTTCTTTGAACGAACCCCTGCCAAGCCCTCACATTGCTTCCTTTTATTGGGATAGTTTAGCTAAGTTGGGCCTTTTGGTGCACTTTTTCAAATAAAGGTCAAAGTTAAACACTACACAATTTTTTGTTGTATTGTAGATGAAGGAACCTATGTTAGTATTTTATCTGGACAATATTGGAGAGGTATGGGATCTCCCAACCTCATGAAGACTATTAATCAATTGTTGGCATTTGATAGAAGACCTAGTCAAACTTTGACAGTTCTTTCCCAAACTCCTGTTAATTTGGGTGGGAAGATTGTTTTAGTGGATTTTATGGTTATAAAGGACTCCTTGGATTTCAATATGCTCCTTGGCCATGATTATGTATATGATATGAACATTGTGGTGTATACAATATTTCATGTGATGTATTTTCCTCACAATGAAAGCATTGTCATTTTTGATCAACTGGCATTTGTTGATCCCTCTCATTACCCTACTTTAGACCAAGTCTATCCTTTGTCAATTCCCAGTTTTTTGGTAGACACTACCCCACCACAGGTGAATTATGTGGCCTAATATCCCTCATGTCCAATTTCTATTGAGAAGAAGCCTATGTATTCATGCTTAACTTCTCGAGATTTGGTCTCTAAAGTTGACCAAGTGATCTATTCAATGGGGGAATTGGAGCCCTCTCTCCAACCTATTGATGGTATACTTCCTTCAGATGAAGTATTCCTAGATTCTATGATACAGTCTGACATTCTTTTGGATGTTGACTCTGTTGTGGTTAGATCCAACCCTTAATTTATTTTTTTGTCTGGTATTCTTTATTATTTATTCTCAGATGTTGGCACTATTGATTTTTTGGACTTTCCCATCTAGAAACAAATCGGTGATATTGATGAGTTTGATTCTTCTTGTCAAATTGTTTACTCTGGTGATGCTAAGTCTATTCCTGTAGAGCCCATCAACTATGTCAACTTTAGCTTTCCTATCAGTAGTACAAAATGAGAGATAAGTGGCTAGGCGACCAAAAAATTTGGTTACCATGGTTTTTTCAAGGGATAAATGACAAAAAAATGAGAAATTTTAATTGAGCTAACTAAAAATGACGAAGATAAATGACCAATTTGGCCATGGGATAAGAACTAAACTAAAAATGACCAATTTGGTCACGTGATAAGATTTAAACTAAAAATGACCACATAACAATGGTAATTTATTTTTTCATTTTTAGTTGTGCCACTCCGACAATGGAAAATTACAATTTTGACAACAAATTTGTACAATTTACTAAATTTTAACACTGCATATGGATTCCGAGACCCCCTAAGGGTCTCCGAATCCATCTGCGGTGTTAAAATTTAGTAAATTGTAACTACGGGGACTTCAATTTTTGACCAATATCCTATCACGTTAGTTCATATTGTGGGTTTTAAAATTATCAAAAAATAAACCAATATATTGCAGGTATTGGGGGGATGAGGGGTTTAAGGTGGGGGTGGGTAGGGTGGTTTATAAGGATTGAGGTATAAAAAGGGCTGGGGAGGAAGTTTTAAGTATTGGGAGGGGGTTTCAACAAAAATAGTTTGGGTCAATATCTCTGGAAATTAAGGGTATTCTTTAATATCCCATGATCGCATGTGCTATGTGAGAGGTTCACTAAGTGAAGTCCTTATGATTGTAACATTGTAGATGTATTCATATAATATCCAGTTCAATTTTCTAATTATGTAGCAACTCCAAAATTTGCAATTGGAATCGAAGAATTAGGAATATTTGTGAGGCGATGAATATCAATATAATATGAAAATGTTTCGACAGTGTAGTGAAAATGACCATCACATGGCACAAAACCTTTAGTTGAATAGTGACATGTAGGTTTCCCATTTCACATAATGGAACAAGAATTCCAATATATTGTCATACAATATTAGTTATGCACGATGTGAATTAACTTTACATTTGGAATAAAATATTACACCGTGAGCCTCATAGTGTACAATGTATTTGGAGCATATTGTAATATGACATTTTTATTCATAAGTAATTAAGGCATAATACTAGCTATATTAGAGGTCTTCTGTTGTGTGTTGGTCGACTTATGATCGGTGAGTATATTATTTTGTAGTAATAGCTTGTAAAATATATTGTTTCACTAACTATCCATGTTAAATATCCATGATATAAATATAGACTAATTAATTACGGGATATTGACCCTTTTAATTTAATCTTGTGAGAGATTATTTATTTCAAACTGGAATACCGACCTTGTGGTGATGAGTATAAACATAGACTAATTAATGTATTTAGTGATGACTCTATATTATAAACTAATAATCAAGGGATATACCTTTTCAACCTTGTGGTAATAACTATGTAATATAGAATAATTCATCAATATGGTGATGATTACTTTATAATATGATTATATATTATACTAATCTAAGGAATTAATAATTATTTGAAAATATTATAATTTGATTATATATTAAACTAATCTAATGGGTTAATAATTCTATGAAAATATTTTGTTATGTGCCATTCGACATGGAATACCATTACACAGGCCAAGGGAAAATGGAAAAAGGATTATGGTACATAGTTACAAACCAAAAATGTTGGAAATCCATATTGTCCACCACCACGATGTCGACTGAGGACCTTGAGACCTTCAATCATGATGAGGACAGATATTAACCAATGGCCATGACGATGTAGGTTGATGCCATCGCCAAGTATGTGGTTATATTTGAGTTCGCATTGTTCAGTTTCAATGGAGTTGCATTACCAGGGTTATAAAATTTTAAAACCCTTAATTGGTGCGAAATTTTTGGCTTTTGCGGTAGGGGAGGGGGTTTCTTTGGGTCTAAGAGGCAACGGGGTGTGAACTCAAAGGTTGGGGAATTTAATAATTGACTCCAATTGGAAATACGTTTTGGTTTTTGACAAGCTTATAAGAGGGACTTGTAGCAATGGATAGAAACACATCGATTGAGAGAACTTGGAGGCTCTTGAAGAGGTGGGTAGGGTTTCTATAGTAGCGGAGTACAAATATACCTCTCCTTCTTAGGTTAGTACAAATATACCTCTCATTCTTGTTTACATTTCCATTTGTACTATCTAAAGTTGAGTAATACCCTATGATTGTTGCTTTAAACCTGTCGTGAAAGTGAGCAGTGTGACATTGAAATATCGCAGGTAACTCGTTACGTTATAACTTAGAATAAGTAATTGATTTCCATGTTCAGAGTGACATTGAAATATCCTAGGTAACCCGTTAGGTTATTGCTTAGGCATAATTAATTGATTGGCCTGTTTAGAGTGACATTGAAATAGCGTAGGTAACCTGTTATGTTATAGCTTAGGCATAATTAATTGATTTTCCTATTTGTTGGTCTGTAAACTATTAGGATCATCATGTTGATTAGTCCTTTGGATTTCAACCAATATTTTATTAGGTAATATTTGTAAGAATCCCAAACCTTGTTTCCACTATAAATATGAGCCAGTGAACCTTACATTTGAAATTCCATAATATTCATCCTTCCTAAGTAGGGGTTTCCCAGTTCCTTTCTCATAGCTGCAACATTCCTTCATAAGTAGGGTTTTTCCAGTTCCTACAATGTTCCTTCCTAAGTAGGTTTTTCCCAATTCCATTCTGCTAAGGCATGCCCATAAAGGGGTATTTCTAGATCTGGATGTATTTCTAGTAGTGTTAAACTGATTTCTCCTATGTCTTAAAGGGTGTTTTTTTGTGGATTCAAAATTACATGGATATGCTTGAATTTTTTGGGTCAAAACAACGTGTGTTTAGACCTAATGTATGATAGAAGTTGGATCAAGTATGAGCAGACTATTTCTTAGCATTCCAGTCAACTCTACCTTAAAATAATATTCAGGGGACAAATTTGGATGACAGCTTGCAGATGAATACAAACACGATTGTTGTTGTGTGTATTTTCAGTAGGAAATGAAGACGGAGTTAGCATTGTCACACAAGCATATTTCCAACGAAGCTAGGTCAAATACACAATTAGTTTTAGTGTCCTACTTACACTATCTTTTCATATCCCCTGTAATGAGAAAGACTTCATATCCCTTCCCTATTATGAGTGCACTTAGACTGAAAACACTCTTGTTGAATTTATTATTTTAGGATTAGTGTAAAATTTTGGGCACATTCCTATATATTAGTGTAAAATTAGTGTAAAATTTTGGGTACAATTGATCTGCTACTCCATTAATTCGGGTTTCCTTGCTTGTCGACTAGGTTACCTTGATGGCTATAGTTTACTAAACCTACAGTAATTGAATTTATGCCATCTCTCAGGTATGTCCTTTGTTCATCTAGTGACTTGTCACTTAATAGACAAGACCTGATCTAAAAGAATATTGCCGAGTATAAGGAAGGTTTCAACTCTCCTAGTGGGTTATCTTATTTGTTTTATTGGTACTTTGATTTATATTTACTATTATTGTTATTTTTTGTCTTTATATGATTTTCAAATTTAACACAAGGACCTTCGGGAGTGTTAAAGTTGAAAGAGATGAAATTTATGCTTTAAACTTATCTTTTATAGTTACAACGATACTATTTTGTTTCTAGTACCGTTTTGTCTTGGTTTGTCATTGTTTATGTCTGTTTGAGATTATTTGTCATGGTTTATGTCCTTTTTCTTATCAGATATCTACTGCTAAGTTTAAATGTCAAAATTTGGTTGGCAGTTTCTAAAAGTTGCATTTGGATTGATGCCTTTTTGTTAGGTTTTTGGGATCCATCTCTCTAACTGTTCGATAGAATTTAAGTACAGGAGAAGGTATTTCTGTTTAGATGTTAATTTCATGTGTTTTTTTTTGGTGGTAAAATTGTGCAAATTTTACTCACATCCTCATGAGCATTTTAGAATCCTTTGCTTCGAGAAATTAGAATAGGGAAGAGTTGATGGGAACTCCCAAATGGTGATGACAAAACTCATTGTTGTGGTATGGACCTTCCTTATATAGTGATGATAAAACGTATTGTTGTGGTTGTAGTGAGAATTTATCCTCACTACATGGGTAAGAATGGCTCCCTTGTGCCTATAGGGCACAAGGGTAGGTTCCTACCCTTAGAAAACAGTAAAAAACAGAAGTAACAATGACTGAAACAGAGCTGCAAATTGAAACTAAGCTAAGCTACACTAGAACAAGTAAATGGAAGCTATTGTAAACTACATCTAAGAGAAAATGGTAGAACAATAAAAGAGAAGAGATGAAGGAGCATTGTTGAACCCCTCTGCACATAGTGAGTTAGGGTTCTGCCTCCAAAACCTGCAAAATAAACCTATACTACTATGAAGACAACCTGCAAATGATGTTAATGGAAAACCTGCAACTAGAAATATTGATTAGAAAACAAAACAAGTAAATAAACATGCATGAAAGAAGCTATACCTCACTTAGGTGGAAATTGGCCACCATGCCCTAGCTCATGGGAGCACCTTTCTCTTGGTTGGGAAGCAATGGCTTGGAGAAATGGAGATGGAGGAGAGGGAGAGTGGGTGGTTTGAGAGCAAGAGGTCTCAAAGAATCCACGGGTAGCATAACAATATGAAAATGAGGAGTGTTTTGAGAGTGACCCCCCACCCTCCTTATATAGTTTTTCCAAGGGGTTTTAGGGTTTAAGCCCTTGGTCTAGGCTTTAGCCCCTTTTTGAGGGCTTTAGCTCCTGGGGGTCTATTTTGGGATCTTTTTTGGGGGTTTTATCCCTTTTCTTCATCCTTCGGCTCTTTTGGAGGTGTGGGGGTCAAATGGAAGGTCATGGAATGTCTTATGGAGTGAAGTGAGTGTTGTGAGATGGTGTCCTTGGGTGGTGTAGGCCATTGAGATCTGTGTGGGGGATTTTTGGGTTAACAGATTACCCCTTGATGTGTGAGGGTAGGAGCTCAACGTATGGCCAATGGACATCATAGGATTTGCTGTAGAGAAGTGGTGCTTCCAGTGCTAGGGCATGGTGGATTTTGGTTTTTTATTAATTTGGTTCCCATTAATGGGTGAGATACAATAAATGTGTGACATGTATATGGACGAGGCAAGCATTCCCATGCTCGTGACACTGCCAAAAGAATCATTTGATCTATGATCTAAAATACAAGAGCCGACTATGTACAAGTGATGTTACAATGTTGGTTGCCTCTCATGTGAGGCTGAATGCAATACTGATCTAATACATTCGACCCATGGCATTCTCATGGAATGCTACATCTTCATGACTAACGGTCTGCTGGATCTGGTACATAGTTGTGTGGACTCGCTGATTGAGAGTCAAAGTTTTTATGGTACAAGTATGCTTCATCAATCATAAAGGTATATTGAAGCACTACTGGGGCTTCTGATCACTGTCTCCAACGCAACCTGGAAATCACAAGGGACATAACCTGTTTAGGCCTCGCCAATGGACTCACCAATGTGCTAGAGTCGGGTGACATCCAGGGTCTTCAACCAAGTACTGTGTGGAACAAACCCTATATGAATCTCAATAGTGCGCTGATGGATTTGAAGTCGAGCACGTGAGAAACAACCATCCCAAGAGGCACTAAGGACTCCTCTCAAGTGGTCCAAGGAACTCATCAATGATGTTAATGAAACCAAGGTACAAGGAACTTTGGGTCTATCTTCTAGAATATTTGTGTTGGTGTCAACAGAGTGAGACCTACCCCTAGTCAAGGCGATGATGTTTCCTTGACTAGAAGCATGAGGGATAATGGAAACATGTGGATCAATCTATATACTGAATCACTGGATTGGGGGGAGGGGAGGAAAGGGAAAAACTGAACAGGGGCAGGGGGGGAGTGGGAGACTCAAACTTCCTTTGTTCAGAGTATGATGGCATGGCAGACCAAGCAACAAATGAAACTTGACTCATGGGAATGGGATCATAGCTGTAATACTGGGAATGTCACTGTAGATGGGAAATACTTGGAGGAGGTGGACACTTTTGATACTGATGAGATCTAAGGAAGAACATTGTAGAGTACTCTGAACAAAGGAGACCCAATGTGGGAATGATGCCAAACTATTTTCTGTTGGGTGGTGTCTAGGGCCACTGTTGTGGTATGATCTCGTGGATTTTTGGAAATCCCGAGAAGGTAAATGCTCGATGGTGCTTTCAATTTTAGAGAGTCTGAAAGCACGAAGAAGAATCCAATGGGGGATCTTTTTAATTGGTAGTCTCCTATGCCTGAAAAAGGATAAAAGTATACATAGGAGAGCTCTCCCATCTTGGAGGGGATGAGAGACTTTTTACTGTTGGTAGTCCAATCAGGCCAGAAAAGGTTAAACCTATATTGACTGGACATTCATTCAAATACTTTTACGAGCATGAACAAAACCAAGTTTGCTCAGCGATCTTTTCTTGTTGAGACGGCTGGAAAAGAGCTTAATGACAACCGATGGTGAGATTTTTTGTCAAGTGTGGCCCCTCTGCCCGAGAAAGAAAAAAAGTATGCAGAGGGGAATGGTCTTGGCTTGAGTGTTCCAAGGAGGTCCTTTTCATGAAATGGTTTACATGGTATGCAAAAGGAGGTAAACGAGATGATGTAGATGCCCTTTCCTATACTTTAGTGAGCGGGAAAGGAAGCAATTGCACTCGACGATATTTTCATTGTTTTAAGGAGTCAAAAAAGAGCTTAAACGAAACTCCAATGTGGTCAACCGATTGCGGTGGCACGAGCGGTGCCCCCATGTCAGGATGGTGGACAGAGGTCCAAAGGTCATTCACGCAGTATGGATAGAGCAAAAGGCTCTCAAACATACCAATACATGCATGGGATAGATCGCGGCAGAGGCCTGCGAGACGGTGCAGCAGAGACCTAAGAGATGGTGCGGTAGAGGCACGCAAACCGAGGTGGCTCTCGGATAGAGGTCAAGAGAGCATGTGTGTGTGTTGCGGTGGATGAACTTGACTACATGTGATGTGAGTACAAGTCCGAAGGCATTTATATGCCAAATACATGCAAGAAAAGAAATCTTTTTATGGACAGTGGTCCAGAGGTCCGCGTAAGGTGTGGTAAAAAGACAAGACAATCTATGTGTTAAAAATACAAAATAAAAGATAAAATTACATTCCTAAATGGGCAGCGGCCTGAGGACACTTCTATGTCAAATATATGGAAGAAAAATGAAATTTTTTGTGGACGATGGTCCAAAGATGTCCGCTTAAGGTGCGGTGGAAAAAGACAATTATAAATACAAAAGGTAAGACTATAATACAATCCTTAACGGGTGGTGGCCCGACAGCTTGTATGAGTAGCGGTTGGGCAGTGTGATACGAGTATCAGTCCATAGACACTCGCATCATTATGTCATGGCTCGTGAGTCGAGGTGAATTGTGGGAAATGGTCCCAAATTGACTTATTAAACATGATACAATGGTCTCATAAGGAAATGTAAATTTGATCCTGGAGGTGTGAGAGGTGTCTCGAACCGGTTCCGGGTGACTTTGGATTGGAAGCTAATGGTGCTCCCTCTGACTTGTGCTAAAAAATGTTTGAAAAACAATAAAGGGAAAAAACTATGCTATAAGGGACTCATCAGGTATAGACTCTCTTGAGGTGGTTCCCATTGCGTGGTTTTTTCAAGAGTCGGTCATCTAATTCAGTGAAGAGGCGTGCCCCCTTACCAAGACGAAGGTCATTGGCAAGGCGGGGTGACAGAATCTGGTCTCTTATGGGAAGAACTAATTCTACACTATGGTTTAAATGGAATGGGGTAAAACCAAAGGTAGTCTTACATATATCTCCATCATCGCGTAAGTGGTGCAGGGATAGATAAGGTGGATCTTCCATGGTTGACAAGGAAAAATGGAAACTGGTGCTAGACATCATGAAAGTGGTATTGGTTGTGGCTTTTATGGCCTTTCCCCTAGTCTCTGTTGGAGGAAGAGGGGCAGTCCTAGAGACAGAAGGAGTCTTTGATGAACCTAGAGGTAGGTGCAACATCATGTCAATTGGATGGACATAAGCCCACACATCCTGGGGCCTTAGACATAGGGTAGGTGGTTCAAGGTACCACACATGATCTCCTAGTGTGAAATCCTGTAAAATGTGGGCTTCTAAGGTAGACTTAATCATGATCCCGGATGGTGGGAAAAGGAAAAGTAAAAGGTAAAGGAAAAGGATCATGTTGAAAGGGAATGAACCCTAATGTTTCCCTGGTAACTGAGGTTGAGGTTGCAACTGAGGTTACACCTATGGCTTGGGAAACAATGGAAGAGATAGGTCTGATGGACCATCAATGATGGTGGAGACAAGTGGTTCAGTTGAACTGGACATCATGTAAATGGACATGGTGTCTGAAGAAGGTAGTGGTGGGTGAACTTCTTTAGTCAAGGTGATCTCAGACTCAAGGGAATGGTGACAGAGGTCAGCAAGATCCATTTGAAATTTGGGTAAGTCTTGTAAATGGTGGGAGTGATGTCCATACAAGCTGCAAAGGATGCAAGCATGGTTTGTCCTTAATGCCTTGTTCTTTACTACTAGCGTGGTTGGGAGTTCAACCACAGGTATCTTTTCATTCGTATCCATGGCATCCAGATGCGCATTGATCACTGGTATTTCAGGGCAATTGTGAGTTGGATGGCCTTGTTGTTCACAAACGGCACAAGGTGGGACTGGCCATGGTTCTACGGTGGCTTTGGTGTTCTTTCCCCTCGCCCTTTTGGGTTGGGGTGGTCCAGGTGCGGGTGTGGCGGTTGGCTTATGCAGACCGGGTGGGGGGTGAGACTCAACCACAATCGGTTGCACCGGAGTTAACACAACCTGAGGCATTGCTGGTTGAGCTAGTGGATTCAGATAGCACATCGGGATCCCCAACATAAGGTTGGGTAGGCTTACGGTAGCCATGACCGGATTGCTCATGACACCAGGTGGGGGGAAGAGGAAGGGAATTGTATGGACTGGAGATGAGCCCACATAAATCCCAGCTAGTTGCATGTGGGGGTGAGGTTGTGGTTGCAGGTACGCATAATGCTGCTATTACGGGTGATGTTGCAGCTGCTGTTGGCGTTGGGTTGCGAATGATGTTGTGGTTGTGGTTGGGGCTGTGGCTGCAGTTGCTGTTTGGGTGCAGCGGAGCTTGATGAGACCATGCACAAGTCCACAGTTTGCTTTTGTGTCGGTGGTGGTGACCCAATGGGAAAGGAGCCATCATAATGGGATCAGTAAACAACCCAGGGCCCACATTTAATGCTGGGGAAGCTGGTGTGTTTTCAACCACAGTGTTGGTTATAGGGATGACATTAGCGTGTGCAGTCACCCCTTGTGGCTCAGTGGTGGTGATGGTAGGGATAACATTGGAAGGCGCTATTAACCCTTGCGGATCATGGTAGGTTAGCTGGTCAACCATCATAATCTTCCCTTCGTGGGGGAACACCATGAGGCAGAAGACAGTTGACGCAACTGCTTACATGGTGTACATGTAACTCCTCCCAAGGAGGAGGTTGTAATCCAGTTAAGCATTGACGACCTCAATGTCAATCATGACTGTCTTCCTGGCTAACATGATGGGACATGAGGGAGGATTCCTTGGGCTTTAGTGGGGTGTCCATCATAAGCCTGCAGAGTTATGGAAGATGGTTGCAGAATTGGTGATTCAAGCTTCTACCAAACCAAGGTAGACATGATGCACATGGATGCCCCCTGATCCACTAAGCATCGGTGCACAACCAAGTTCTAGTTGGACACCAGGATTTGGAAGGAAATAGTGGAGGGCATGCATGGATCTCTATTTTCTGTGTCAAAGGTGATCAACTTGGAATCGGAGGGGTCTACTACCCCTAGAGCGGCTAGTAAGGCTTTTCGCTGCATTGGGTATGTTTTAAGTACCTCAAGAGAAAACATGGCGGTTGGCGTTTGGGACAAATCATCCACAATGCTATAGCTGACTGCAGCTCTAGCTGTGGAATTATTGGCGATTCTACATATGGGGGGGTGTGGGAATGGGGGTAACTGGAGAGGTAAGTTGGTTGTCTTAGACGTAGATGCTGTTGATGAGTCAACAGGTTCGGTACTGGTACCATACTAGTTTCATCTAGTTTGTAAGTTGAATTCTTTAGTGGTCATGGTCATCAGGTGGTGGACACCTATTTCGGTCATGGGTGGTGGCCCTGAAGCATTGGGATTGGCCTGGGGAGGGGTAATGGTTGCCACCAATCCTTGGACTAGTAGTGGATTTTGAAGCACCATGGGAGGAGGTCCTTGTGGTGCTGGGTTTGGTTGTGCTTGGTTTGTGGCATTGGCAGCCTATTGGGCCTCGTTTTGAATGGCTTGCTTGGTGCGACCCATGAGGGGGCACTCGAATGTATAGTGCCCATAGACCTCACAGAGTGTGCATGGTTATTTTGTGCGCAATGGGGCATTGCATCTTGGTGTGTTTGGTCATGGGGGGTTCTGGGCTGGCTGGTTTGCTGCTGCATTGTTGGGAGGATTCGGTTGTTGACGGCCTCCCTGCAGTTGGTTGTTGCCCTGGTTGCGAGGCCGGTTATTTCTAGCTTTCCCTTGTTGATTGTTGGGGGCAATCTGGTTGGGACGGTTTTGCTATGCAAACACTTGTCCCAACAGGGCGGGTGGAGTGGGTGGAGCGAGGGCGGGGACTTCGACTTGTTGCACTAGTGGTGCATAGTAGATTTGTGGTGGTGGAGGTGCCATGAATGTTGGAATTTTTCCCACATACTGCTGTGCTAGCCAAGCCATAGCTTGATCCTGCTGCAGTGGCGCATGTTGTGCATAGGAAGTTGTCGCTCTGGACTGAGACATCATTCTAGCATAGTCCAGAGCTTGGTTTTGGTAAGCAACATTAGCAGTGTTACTTGGTTGTGGTGCAACGGTAGGTGGTGTCAGTCGAGGCGGTGGTTGTTGAGAGATTGAATTTATAATGCCATCCGCTACGTGGGATGCCCCTGGTGCATCGTGCTAAGAGGTACTTGGATGGGGAGTGTCTGGGATGACGGTATACAAGTATCCCAACTGGGCGTAGATGAGGTCAAATTGTTGGGCCTTCAGTATGGCCTCTTCTTCAGATTGGGGATGTTCAGATTTGATGTCCTTTGCGATGGGTGGGAGCAAAGTCTTAAGGAACCAATCCAAGAATATCCCGTTGTCAAGTTGGATCTTACACAAGATGCGGCACCCTCGCTGCTCATGGATATGATCAATGATGTGAGTGGCGGTGTTTTGGCGACAGGATAGCAGGATATCCACCCCCTCATCATATCTGATAGGGAGCTAGAAATACTGTAGGAACATGAAGGATAGGGAATGAAGTTGGGGTACTTGGCTTGTGGCAGCTCAATGTACCATTTGGCCATGGAACCTGTAAGGGTGTGTTGGAATAGCCTTAGTCGGATGGAGTCTTCTACGATGCTATTGGACAATCACCATAGATGGAATGTCATTATATGATTTTGGGGACATTCCTTGGCTTTTCCTTCAAACTTTGGGATGTTTGAAGGAAGCTTAGTTGGCATGGGTGGCTAAAAATCTTGGTGATGTATGGGGTCATTTGTTAATATAGCTAGGTCAGGAAAGTTCAAACGAGCCATGAATGGCATATTTGACCCCAAGTTGATGTGGGATGGGTCTGCAATGGGAGTGGGGTTTGCAGGTGCATAATGCATCTGCATGGCTGGGAGTGCTTGTGGTGGCACCATGGCTGATGGGCCAATGCCCCCAAGTGTTGTGGGAGGGATGGTATGGGTGGTAGGGGAATTTCCCTCTTCCATTGTGGTAGGGGCAATGTGGGTGGTTGGTGCACTGCTCCCCTGTGTGGCAGGTGGGACAATGTGTGTGGAGGGGCCACTGCCCCCATGTGTGACCACTCGACCAGCTTGGATGGTCACTATGGGTGGTGGGAATCGGCTAATGACACTCTGTATGACTGTGCTTGGACCGCTTGCCACATTCTAGGTGACTGGTTGTGATGTGGACATGGGTCCACTTGCTAAGTTTAGACCAAAAAATGGATCCGGGTTTGCAGTAGCCATGGGGCTAGATGGTGCAGTGTGGAGGTCTGGTTCAGACTAATATGGGTCCAAATCAGAATCAGAGGCTATGTGGCCCTCTGATGGTGTGGGAGATCACTAAGAATGGTTACGATGGTGTCGACTGAGTGTTCCAAATGGTGGTGGTTTGCCTCTTAGGCATGAGGAAGATTGTGGAGGATCAATTTTGTTTGTTTGTGTGTATGAAATCGGTGGGTATGAAATTTGGACCCCAGTTTCAATGGATTCCTACTGGCTGAAGGTGGTCTCTCGGCTACCAAGACTACCAGAAGACAGTGCTTGGCTTGTTCCTCATGGGTAACTCTACTCAATCGGAAGGGGTCGTTGTCTGTTTCACTTGGCAATTCCTCTCAGTAGCCAGCTACTTTGGGGTTCCTATGGTACTCCTCACAATGCATTTTTGGGCAAAGCCCAAGTACTTCCCATAGTTTTAGCAGTCAGGGACTTATGTCCTCAAAGACTCCAGAGTTGATTGAACTTAGTGTAAATTTGGTAACTTTTAAGGCTCACTCAGCGTCATGAACTGAGTTGGGTTAATTATGTGGTATGGTGTGTTGGTTTGCTTACTTGTTCTATTATCTCATTTGCAATATGGTTTATGAATTCATGGTAGAGCTCACATCATGGTTTTGTATGCAAACATGAACATAAATTTGTAAGCAAATGTAGTGAATAACCCTGAATTGTTTTCCTAACTAAATGTTTGCCTCTCAGTGGTATTCTTCTTCAACCAATAGAAGGTGTTGAGCTCTCAACACAATGGGACTAAGCCCATCCGTAGATCCTCAGGTCACCTCCCAAGTGCTAGGTTGGTCAAGCAGGGAGGATGCTTAGCATTGTGAGAATCCCTCCTTCTATACCCCCCATACCTTCCAGGTCGCCTGGTTTTAATGGTTTGGGAAAAATGCCATGGAGTGCCTAGATCTATACAAGCTGTCCCTTCGTCGTATCCTAGAATACCTCGAAGGGTGATGACTGAGTAGAGGAGGAAGGGAGTAGCAAGATGGTTAATTTTATGTTACTTTTAGTTAGGCTAATTCATTTTATTGAACCTTAGTGATTGGATTAGCATATACACATTGTTCATTGATTTATTTTCAAAAATTGAAAACTAGAATAACAAGAGACCTGTAATGGAGGACAGAGGTGGTTGGGCCGCACTGACAATCCTCTAAAACTAAAAATTGCTACTAATTAAACTCAAAAACAACTTCTGTTTGACAGGCCGCACCTTTTTGACTAAATCTCGTGAGGGGGCTGTGATATTTTTCCAGAAATGAGTGAAGGGGTCACACAAAATGCCAAAACAACCGCAACTTTAGCTCTTGGGCTGAATTCATGCCTATCTAAGGATTAAGTACACCCTGGGCATGCCTGTCTACCAATTAAGTGTGCCTTCCCTCACCTTTTCCCTCGATAAGAGCGACCTGCTCCGGAAAGGGGTGTTTTTGGTGCTGCAGGGTCAGATCTGGCCGACAGTAACTGGTACTAGGTTAGTTTGACTTGGTTCGGCCTAGCAGAGGCTTTAGCACTGACAGAAAACAACAAATAAAGCATATTTAAATAGATCTAACAGAGCATTTTTGAAAACTAGGCTAAAAACTGAAAAACTTGGAATTTTTTCCAAGGGATCCTATGGGATCGACCCAGGGGAGTTACCAAAGTTGTAGTGAGAATTTATGCTCACTACAAGGGTAACAATGGCTCCCTTGTTCCTATAGGGCACAAGGGTAGGTTCCTACCCTTAGAAAACAATAAAAAATGGAAGTAAAAATGACTGAAATAGAGCTGGGAATTGAAACTAAGCTAAGTTACACTAGAACAAGTAAATGGAAGCTATTGTAAACTACATCTAAGAGCAAATGACAGAACAATAAAAGAGAAGATATGAAGGAGCATTGTTGAACCCCTCTGCACATAGTGGGTTAGGGTTTCGCCTCCAAAACCTGCAAAATAAACCTATACTACTATGAAGACAACGTGCAAATGATGTTAATGGCAAACCTGCAACTAGAAATACTGATTAGAAAACAAAACAAGTAAATAAACATGCATGAAAGGAAGCTATAGCTCACTTAGGTGGAAATGGGCCACCATGCCCTAGCTCATGGGAGCACCTCTCTCTTGGTTGGAAAGCAATGCCTTGGAGAAATGGAGATGGAAGAGAGGGAGAGTGGGTGGTTTGAGAGCAAGAGGTCTCAAAGCATCCATGGGTAGCATAACAATATGCATATGAGGAGTGTTTTGAGAGTGACCCCCCACCCTCCTTATATAGTTTTTCAAAGGGGTTTTAGGGTTTTAAGCCCTTGGTCTAGGCTTTAGCCCATTTTTTGGGCCTCTAGCCCCTTCTACCCTAACTCTATCCCCTTTCAGGGTTTTAGCCCCTTTTTTAGGGCTTTAGCTCATGGGGGTCTATTTTGGGCTCTTTTTTGGGGTTTTTAGCCCTTTTCTTCATCCTTGCACTCTTTTAGAGGTATGGGGGTCAAATGGAAGGTCATGGAAGGTCTTATGGAGTGAAATGAGTGTTGTGAGATGGTGTCCTTGGGTTGTGTAGGCCATTGAGAGCTGTGTGGGGGATTTTTGGGTTAATAGTGGTATGGAACACTTATGGACTATATTACCTTGAGAGAGAATATAACATTTTTACACCTTGGTCTTCTATGTAAAAGGGTTGTTTCCCCACCATGATGGTACACCTTGGTATTATGGGTAAAAGAGTTATTCTCCCACCTTGATTGACACAACTTGGTTTTGTTGGTTTATAGGTTGTTTTACCACTTTGTCATGACCCCTCTTGTTGAATTTTGATCTTATGTTAACCCTTGATTGATCCTTATGTTAGCACCCCCTCATAGTGTGGTACCTTAACCCTTTTGTTATGTTTGTCATGGGTGTGACATCCTAGTATCCCCAAAAAACTCATAGCCTGCTCAAGCAAGTTCAGATAGGTCACGATTTATTCCAGCCATTTCCAAGAAGGTAACGGTTCAGTTCAAGTAGACCAAAGAACGTCACAACCCAGATTATGAGGTTAGGGTTCAGACTTGAGTGGACTAATATGTTTGATGCACTGTTTGAATGTGATAAGATATAAGAAATCCATGGGATTTTTATGGTCTAAAAACTGAGCTCTGGTTTGTGTGTGGAATGTCATCATTACTTGATATTTTATGGAATATTATTTCTGGGTCTGCTGCTCTAGAAATTGGGGTTTCCTTACATTTCACTTCAAATAGACCCAAACACACAAACAATTTAGCAGATATGTTAGTGCACTCAAACATGGTTATGGTTTCTTCTGGCATCCCCAAAAAACTCACATCCTGCTCAAGAAAGCCATGCGATTTGTATGGGCTACAAACTGAGCTATGGTTTGGATGTAGAATGTCATCATTCCCTGATATTTTATAGACTGTTGTTTCTTGTTCATGGTTTCAAACACGAGTGGACTAATATCTTTCTTGCACTGTTTGAGTGTGCTAATCTGTAAGAAAGCCATGGGCTTTGTATGGAATACTAACTGAGCTCTAGTTTGTGTGTGGAATGTCATCATTACCTAATATTTTATGGACTGTTGTTTACAGGTCTGATGATCCAGTAATTGGGGTTTCATTACAGTTCACTTCAAGCAGACCCAAACACTCAAATAGTGTAGAAGAGAGCTTAGTCCACTTAAACAGGTTTATGGTTTCATTTAGCATCCCCAAACAACTCACATCCTTAAGAAATCCATGGGATTTTTATGAGCTACAAACTAAGCTCTGGTTTTTGTGTGGAATGCCATCATTACCTAATATTTTATGGACTATTATTTCTTGGTCCGCTACTCGAGTAATTGGGGTATCCTTGCTTGTCGTCTGGGTTACCTTGTCTGCTACTATAGTTGACTAAACCTACAGTAATTGAATTTATTCTCTCTCTCATATATGTCCTTTGTTCCTATAATGACTTGTCTCTTAATAGACAAGATTTGTTATAAAAGAATATTGTTGAGTATAAAGAAGGTTTCAACTCTCCTAGTGGGTTATCTTATTTGTTTTATTTTCACTTTGAGTTATATTTACTACTGCTGGTATTTGTTGTCTTTGTATGATTTTTAGCTTTAACACAGGGACATTCGGGAGTGTTAAAGTTAAAAGAGAAGAAAATTAAGCTTTAAAATTATCTTATCTAGTTACAATGATACTATTTTGTTTCTAGTACTATTTTTCCATGGTTTGTCATGGTTTATGTATTTTTTCTTATCCGATATCTATTGCTAAGTTTAAATATCCAAATTTGGTTCCTATTTGTTAGGTTTTTGGGATCCATTCTCTAACTGTTGGGCAGAATTTAACTACATGAGAAGGTATTTCTATTTACATGTTAATTTCATGTGCTTTTTTTTATGCTGAAATTGTGGAAATTTTATTGACATCCTCATGAGAATTTTAGAAGCCTTTTCTTTGAGAAATTAGAATAGGGAAGAGTTGATGGGAACTCCCAAATGGTGATAATAAAAATCACTGTTGTGGTATGTACCTTCCTTATACGGTGATGATAAAAGGTATTGTTGTTGTATGGAAAAGTTATGGACTATATAGCTTGAGAGAGAATATAAAAATTTGACACCTTAGTCATATGGGTAAAAGGGTTGTGTCCACACCTTGATGGTACACCTTGATACTATGGGTAAAAGGGTTATTCTCCCACCTTTATTGACACCTCTTGGTCTTGTTGGTGTAGGGGTTTTTTTCCCACTTTTCCATGAACCCTCTTATTGAATCTTGATCTTATGCTGACCCTTGATTGGTCATTATGATAGTGCCCCCTCATAGTGTGGTACCTTAACCCTTTTGTTATGTTTGTTATGTGTGCGACCTACTAGAATCCCCAAACAACTCATATTCTGCTCAAGCAAGTTCAGACAGGTCATGGTTTAGTCTAGCCATCCCCAAGAAGGTCACGGTTCAATTCAAGCAACTTGAAGAAGGTCACTGTTCATTTCAGGAAGCACCAAGAAGGTCACAACCCGTATTAGGAGGTCACAGTTCAAAATTGAGTGCACTAATATCTCTGCTGCACTATTTGAGTGTGCTAAGATGTAAGAAATCCATGGTATTTGTATGGCCTACAAACTAAGCTGTGGTTTGTGTGCGAAATGTCATCATTACCTGATATTTTATGGAATCATTTTTGTGGGTCTGTTGCTCCAATAATTGGGTTTTCCTTACGGTTCCCTCCGAGCAGACCCAAACACTCAAAAAATGCATCATATGTTTTAGTCCACTCAAACAAGGCTATGGTTTCTTCTAGCAACCCCAAATAACTCACAACCTTCTGAAGAAAGCGGTGGGATTTGTATGGACTACAAAATGAGATCTGGTTTGTGTATGGAATGTCATAATTACTTGATATTTTATGGACTATTGTTTCTTGGTTATCGTTTTAGACTTGATTAGACTAATAGATTTGTTGCATAGTTTGAGTGTTCTAAGCTGTAAGAAATCCATGGAATCCATATGGGATACAAACTGAGCTTTGGTTTGTGTGTGAAATGTCACCATTACCTGATATTTTATGGAATTTTTTTTATGGGTATGCTTCTCCAATAATTGGGGTTTCCTTACTTCAAGAAGACCCAAACACTCAAACAATGCAACAAATATCTTATTCCACTCAAACAGGGTTATTTCTTCTTTCAGCAGCCCCAAACAACTCATAATGTTTTCAAGAAATCCATTGGATTTGTATGGTATACAAACTGAGCTCTAGTTTGTGTGTGGAATGTCATCATTACCTGATATTTTATGGACTGTTCTTTCTTGGTCTACTACTCCAGTAATTGGGATTTCCTTGATTGTCAACTGGGTTACCTTGATTTCTACTATAGTTGACTAAACCTACAATAATTGAATTTATTCTCTCTATCAAGTGTGTCCTTTGTTTCTGTAGTGACTTGTCTCTTCATTGACGAGATATGATCTAAAAAGTATTGCTGAGTATAAGGAAGGTTTCAACTCTCCCAGTGGGTTATCTTATTTGTTTTATTTGTACTTTGAGTTAGATTTACTACTGTTGTTATTTATTGTCTTTGTATTCTTTTCAACTTTAACATAGGAACCTTAGGGAGTGTTAAAGTTTAAAGAGATGAAATAAATGATTTTGCATTCCTCTTATGATAATGAAATAAATGATGGTTATTCTTGTTATGATAAAGAGTTACATTAGGATACAACTAGTTTTATATGTAATCAGTTATAAATCAAACAACACTATTGGTACCTTGCGATCTACTACTACCAAATTGTGGGGTGTATTCTGAAGGCTTGTTATTTGTTCGTTCTACATGTTTTGTAGGGAAAAGACCAAACTGAAGAAGAGAGACATGTGGCAATGGGGTACAAAGTAATTTACCCAAACATAGTAGATGTAAGCATACGAATTAGTTATTTTTCCTCTTATTTAGAATAATCACTATTTTTGGGGGGGGGGGCAGGTATTATAACACTTTTTTCCATTTCTTCTTGAAGCTTTCACAGATGAAGATTTTGATTTCCAACAAGTAATGAAATCATCCTAGTCATGCATTTCGATTTTTAGGTGGAATCTATCAGTTTTCTTATCCTTCTGCAATTTTTTTATTAATTATTTTTCTCTACAGTCAACTGTTTATGGCATTGGAGTGTGTGATGAACATTGAGGCTCTAAAATAAAACCCCTAGTTAGAGGTAGAGTTGTGTATCATGATATAATTCTTGTGTTAAGTATTTCCAATTTTTGAGCTTGAGTGTGTTATTGATTCATTTCATTTAGTGGAAACCAAATTAGCTCTATAAAAGTTGAATGATGTAATTAGTCATCCATCAGTTATTCTTCCTGACTATAGAATGGAAAAAACAATGCAATCTATGCACTTGGAAAGATTTTTGAACATCAAAGAGATTGCATTAATGCATCCTGGGTATTCATAATTTTCTATTTAATTAATGAATCCCACATTAATATGAATACTATGTGTGGGGAATGTAATTCTTTGATTTGATATCTATTATGATATACAATGCAAATGTTTTTCTTTTATGGAAACTTTGTCCTCCATTGTTCAATTGGGTTTGTAATTGTAGATTATTCCATCCTGGTTGAACTGTCTGCCTATAAAGAAAGACATAGTTGAAGCCAAAGTTTTACATGAACTGCACTGCTCAATGGTAGAGAGGTATGCCTAGAAAATGTTGCAGTTAACTTGATGTCGGTTTTGTTGGTTTTAGATTTTATGTGAGTGTATTTTGTTATGTTTGACCTAACCTTATTTTTCATGTGTTATCTACTTCCTTATTGCAAGTCCAATACTCAAATTGTTATCCTAGGCAATCCGTATTTTAAAAATATTGTTGTTGTTTTTGCTGAGGTTTTCTTTCAAATTCTACCTGATCCTTTCCTTGCATGAATACTTTCACTTTTTTAAAAAGATAATTTTAGTGTAATTTACTGCAGCTGTTATTTATAGTCTTAATATGCTTTTTGATTTTAACACATGGACCTTTGGGAGTGTTAAAGTTGAAAGAGGTGAAGGTTATGGGTCCATTGTCCCATATTCCCTAGGTGTAGAGGCACATAGGCTAATTGTTTATCTAGGTGAGAGAAATGGTAAATTATTTGAGCAATATGTTGAAGCGATGGAAAAAATAAGTAGATCTCTATTTGAACCTTGAATGTATTAATGCATTTTTTTTTGGAGTATACAGAAGGACAATTTTTTTTGTAGAAATTGGATTTATGGAGTGCATGATCAAATTATAGTATATTTTATTGCTAATTCTTGTTGCTTTTTATAATATATATATGATGTCTAAAGTACATGAATAATATTGGTACTTCAACAAGTATTTTAGAGACTTCAAGGGTATTGGCTCAATGGAAGAGCACCTGCTTTATAGGTAGGATATTGGAGGTTCGATTCCTCCACACCCTATCTACATAAATTAGTGAATATTTGCATATAAAATGACTAAATTAGTGACCAAAAAATGAGAGATAAGTTACCAACAAATGAGAGATAAGTGACCAAACAAATGACCAAAATTCACATATAAATGACCAAATGATAGTTTTGGAGGCTAATTTTTGGTCTCTTATCACCAAACATATGCCCAGATTAATGACCAAACATATTGCTAGATAATGACGAAATATGGGACCAAATTAATGACCAGCTGATAAGATATAAATGACCATTTTTTGGTTGCATGATAAGAGACCGAAAAATAGCCACCAGCAATCGTCAAATTAAAAGTGGTCATTTATAGGGGGATTTTGGTCATTTTTTTAGTCACTTATCTCTCATTATGTGTAGCTCAAAATTCTCACCTCTTGCAAATAGGAGTTGTTTACCTAGATCTGAATGGTACAGGTCTAGAACAAAACACAAACCTAAATGTTAAACTTTCCCTAGATCTAGTTAATTGCTTAAATATAATGCCACAATAATTCTCTTAAAGTTTGTCCTCACTATCCTTGTATCTTTCTACTCCGCTACCACAGAAGAACCTATAAAATATTGAAGACAACAAGAGAAAGATGATAGCATACAAGATAATAAACTAGATCTATGATTGTGACCAAGGAATCAAACAATATATACAAATGATAGAGTAAAATGAGAAAGAAAATACATTTTTATTAGAAATGATTGGAAAGACTACAACCCTTATTCCTTGGTGTTGAGAGTTACTTCCAATGGCTCTTTGCCTCTAAATTCAAATTGAATCCAATATATCATGAATTATTTTGACATAGTTTTAGTGTTCAACACAATTCTTCCTCATGTTTCCCATGGGGGTGTTGGAGCCCCGAAATTCGCAGGTGACAACAGTAAGGGATTCTCCCCAATCAATGTTCCCAACTAGCCCGTTGACTGTTTGGTATAGGGAATCTATCTAGTTTGCGGTCCGGATACCGTAGTTCAAGTAACAAAACAAAGGCTTTACCGGTTGCGGCCCGGTCCACCGTGAATTTTGTATTTTTGACTTAATGTATGATATGCAAGTGCCTAAATAACAATGCAGGGTGCTAAAGATGCAAGGAACAGTCACAATGTGATGCGCAGGTTCTTACCTCTCATCTTAAGGTTCACAAGCACCTAAAACACATACAACACGAAAACAAAATAACTACGTAACTATCCCTAGGGAGTAGAGTTGTCATTCATTGTAAGTGAGTAATACATCATGTACATGCATTATGAAGAGTTACAGATAGCTGAATCTTCATTCAAGACGCATGAACAATTACAGATATTTAAACAACCAGATAGCCGATTATTTTATGAACAACATTTATTACTCACAGTGGAAGACATCCCAAAAAATACTGAAGAACACTCAACAAGAACATAGGTTCAGGAAGTTAAATAATCTCACAGTAAATGAAGCACTGCTGAAAATGAAATAGTTCCTCGTCAACATTATTCATTGAGTCACATTGATACATTCCACCTTTTGTTCTCTCCAGCAGCAAAAGTTGCACTTTCTGACTGTAAAACGAAATAGTTCCTCTTACAAGCAAAAGAGTTTTCAAATTTTCAAGGAAAAATCCCCTTTATCAGTCCTATCTTTACATTATTTAACTACACCCCCCCCATCATTAGGGATTCCCCAACGAGTGGCTTTCCAGTCTCTCCCAACCTTTCAGCTTCCTCTTCTGGCCGTTTTGTCTTCACAATTATCTTTTGTGAGCATTCATATCCCGATCAGTAACCGATAGGTCTTCCTAGTTTGTACCTCTGTTGTCTTCTTGTTTTTTCCTTTTCTCCACTTTGTCTTCCTTGTGACCCAGTCGGTTTCAATCTGACCAAGCTAATCCTTCACTCTGGGTCGCTTCAACAGTCCATCGAATTCCTCCTGCAAAACAATTTCGGTGCATCATTCGTTGGAATGGGATTTTAAACATTAAAAATATCTGCTCGGAACAGTCAATCCACAAGAAAATAGCCAGGTGCATCCGGGCAGAGTCTCTATTAAGCCTTGGGCGAGAAGGTTATAAATCGGCAGTCGGCAAGCTTTGGCATCGGACGTGGATACTCGATGTAGGCGGGATACTCGATGTAGGCGGGATGGCTAAAGATACTCGATGTAGGCGGGAAACGCTTCAATCAGAAGTCGGGTGATAATGACGTCGGACGCCAAAACCGTTCGGGAATCCGCAACGGCGAAAATACAAACACTAAAATGATGTGAATCATGGGCGGGAGAAAGAACCCTCAGTCGGTAATTGGACAGCTTTACGATTTGGGATCCAAATTACTTCCACAGACGCAACGGTGGACCAATAAACGACTCGGGTACACGACCGATTTAGGTTAAAACGCATCGACAGTCGGGGCTGTTCACACTTCGGATGGAAAAACAGTTTGGGAGCCACAACGGCGGACAAGAAAAGGCTAAAGCTTCTGATTAAAACAAGAAAAGCTCCTGATCCACTGGAAAAACTAAGTGCTTTAGCCAGCTTTAACATTCGACGATGGACAGCGACCTGTCATATTTCCACAACGGCAATCACAGCATAGACAACTGGTTTGATCAATAAGCAACAACAAACCTTAAAAGTTACGACTCACCATAAACTTCAATGCAATCAAAATCCGAACCTTGTTCAAGAGTTAATCTTTATAGTCATTAAAAATTAAACACAGACCAACAACTCAAAGGATTCAACGATCAAATCCAAAATCATGAGGAGGGGTCCCAAATTTAAGAAATTTGGGGAAAAAAGTTGCAGCTGCAACAACTGGTGATCACCTGGTGAACCTAGATCTCTAAGCGATTAATCTTTGAGTGACAGACTGTTTAACAGAAAAAGCATTATATTGAATTCTTCCAGCAATATGGATTTCTCAAATGACCGAAGTGTGTACCCTTAATCATTGATGACAGTCCAATTAGGGAGAGTGGAAACTAGAATCGTTAAGTCCAGATAACTATGTTGAGGCTAGAGGATGAGTTTCATTATTACCTTTGCCTTCAGGTGGCTAATAGCATTGGACACCACAGGATCGTAGCATATGGTAAACAGAAATATTCATTTGTTCCTCATTCCCATGCCATTTTAGTACTTTTGTACTTTTGTACTTTTGTCCCTTTTCATATGAGTTTGCTTACATGCCTTTCTTACTGAATTTTAATTCAGGATCCTCTATCCCGTAGTGTCCTTTTGTGTGAGTGGTGTATTTCAAGTTTAAGCTCATGGACAAAGAGGATCTTTCGGCAATTTAGTACTTATGATTCAGCATCTGCTTTGATGTATGATGCTTTTCATATGAGTTCTTTGATTCTTATCTGCCTTCTGGCATTCGTTTCTTGGCATGGGATCATTTATATTTAATATACTGTTCACCTTCCTTCTTTCCATGGGTTCTCAGCTGTCATCCCCCAGACATTTTAAGTGTGACATGGATGGAGCCCCAACATAGTGTTCCAGACTCTCTGAACCCGGTTTACTATACAGGAATTAAGCAGGACTTCAATGCGCATAGAATTATTCGAGAAAATGACTAAACTGGAAGAAAATATTTAATATAAACAGCAACCCACAGTATGATCACTAAATTGCTTATAACTCCAAAAAATTCTGATGTTCCCCATGCAACCGCAGGTTCGTCCTCTTTATTGAAATCAATAAAACTTAAACTAAACCAAACTAAAAAACATGACTCAAAAGACAGTCAGACGAGTTATTTATATACAAGACAGAAGAAATCAAACAGACTTAAGAAAAAAAAGGCTTGAGAACCAAACCATTTACTGGCAAGTTCTCTTCCCACCCCTGTATCCTGTAACTTGTAAGTAGAAGGGCCAAGCTTTGCTGCAATTTGGAAAGGGCCTACCCAAAACTGCTGGAACTTGGTATGCTTTCCTTTTTCATCATGGGGGTGGTCCCATTTGAGGACTAAGTCTCCTACTTCAAAGTCTTTTGTCCCAGCTTTATGCTTGTCAAACCATCTCTTAACTGACTCTTGTTGTTGCTTAAAGTGTTCTTTGGCTTTAGATCTAGCTTCTTCTGCTTTCAGGAGATTATATATTCTTATTTGTAAAACTTCATCATCAGACCCCCTAGACTCTTGAGCTAGTATGGAAGATGGTAGCATGATGTTGGGAGGAAGAATGGCTTCTTTTCCATAGACAAGGGTATAAGGAGACACTTATATTGCAGACTTGGGGGTGACTCTATCAGCCCACAGGGCATTTGGTAAGGCTGAGTGCCAACTCCTTTGGTTTTCTATGATCGCCTTCTTTAGGATTCTAATCAGATTTTTATTAGAGGATTCAGCCAGGCCATTCCCTTGTGGATAATAGTTAGCAGAATAATGCAATTTTATTCCTTTATCATGAGCAAAAGCAGTTAATTTAATTGACGAAAAGTATTTAGCATTATCAAAAACTAATGAAATTGGAACTCCAAACCTGGTCATGATATGATCTTGCAGAAAGCTGATGACTTCATCTTCATTTATCTTGCGCAACGGGACAGCTTCGACCCAGCGAGTGAAATAATCAGTTGCAGTCAGAATGTATTTGTGTTGGAGAGAAGAATTCGGTTTTATTTATCCAATAATATCTAGCCCCCATTGCTCAAATGGTTCCGTGATCATCACAGGATTTAGGGGTGCTGCTGCTCTAGGCTGTCTTCCACCACACCTTTGGCAAATATCACATTTCCTGACATGTGCATGTGCATCCTTGAAGAGTGTAGGCCAATAGTAACCAGCTCTGAGGATTTTGTGGGCTATAGTGTCTCCTGAATAATGTCCCCCGGCAGGACCATCATTCAATTCTGACATTACTTTCTTTGCATCTTATTTTTCTAAGAATCTAAGGAGAACCCCATCATAATTCTTTCTGAATAATACTCCTTCAACAAGTTGATAGGAGGCTGATTTAAGGCGCAAAGCTCTTCTTTGTTTGGAATTCCAATGCTCTGGTAACAGCCCTGATTGTAGATAATGCACCAGGTCTCTGTACCAAGACTCGGGAGCTGTAAATAAAGGGCATACATCCATTCCATGTAACTCGTCCTCATCCTCCCAGGCTTGTTCTTCATTGTTCCCACTTTTAGTCATCAGTTTGCACAACCCTTGACCTTTTACTATAGAAGCTGGTTTAAATTCGAGGTCGTACTCCTGAAGAGCTGTTACCCAGTTACCCCTTCTTTCTCCTAACTCTTTCTGAATGAGAAGGGATCTTACAGCTGGGTAGGGGACTATTACCTTGGTCTGATTCTTCAAAATATAAGGCCTGAATTGCTTTACTGCCTTAAATACTGCGTAAGATTGCTTGTCGATGGCTGGTTAGTTTAATTCAGCCCCCTGTAGACCAGTACTCATAAAAGAGATTGGGAATTCATCCCCCCTTCTTCCTTTTGGGTGAGCACAGTTGCCAGTGAATCATCGGATGCAAAAGTATATAAAATAAATTCTTTATTGAAATCTGGACTCTTCAAGGAGGGTGCGTGTGCAACAGAATTTTTAATTTTGCTGAAAGCATTCTTCTCAAGTTCATTCCACTTGAATTGTGCATTCTGCTTGATCATCTGCTGCAGTGGCTTAACAGTCTAGGCAAAATCAGGCACAAACCTTCGTACGAAATTTATGGTTCCCATGAAGGGTTGCATCCCTTTTTTATTATGGGGCAAGGGGATTTGTTCAATGGCCTTGATTCTTTCTGGATCAATGGAGATCCCTTGCTTTGAAACTATGTGGCCCAACAACTTTCCTTCTGTGACAGTGAATACACACTTCTTAGGATTGAGTGAAATTCCGTACTTATGACAACGTTTGAAAATTTGCCTTAAGTGAAATGCGTGCTCTTCTCTTCTCTTTGAGAATATTGTAATGTCGTCAAGGTACACTACAGCACTTCGTCCAATCAATCCGTGGAAAGCTATGTCCATATCCCTCTGAAATGTCGCTCCAGCATTAATCAACCCAAAAGGAATTCTTCTATAGGAAAAGGTTCCCCATTTAGTTCTAAACGTTGTCTTTAACCTGTCTTATTCAGCTACTAATACTTGATTGTAGCCAGAGAAACCATCCAATAATGAAAACAGTTCAGATCCTGAAACCATCTGTAGCAGTTGCTCCATGGGTGGCACAGGATAGTTATCTTTATCTGATACACGATTTAAGTTCCTAAAATCCATGCAGAGTCTGATTTCCCCATACTTTTTCCTTACTGGTACCATATTTGATACCCACTCAGAGTGTCTGACTTTGAAGATGATTCTTGCATCCAATAACTTCTTCACTTCACTTTGAATCAGCGGTTCCAATTTCGGGTGCATTTTCCTCAAAGGTTGCTGATATGGCTTGACGCCTGCTTTAATGGGAACGACATGCTTGATGATGCTAGTGTCATACGTTTTCAAATCTTCATACGTCCACGCGAAAACATCTCTATATTGTTTAAATAGACTGATGAATTTGTCTCTTTCTGTTGGTGAACAGCATTTGCCGAGATTCACGAACTTAGGGGCCGTTTCAGTCCCCAAATTTATCAGCTCGAACTATAGCGATGAGCTGTGGGTCTTCACATTGGGTGGTCTTCTGAATTTTTCATTTAAATCGAACATTTTTTCCAACGTTCTGACTCCTTTAGGAATGAAATTATCGTATTTCATTTCAGCCTGATGCTCTTAATCGTCTATTATCACTCTAAACACCTCATCATTCGTTAAACATTCTATGATCTGCTGGTCATCATCAAACACTCGTAGGTTCGTAATCATATCAGGTACAGAGGACTTGAAAAGCAGTTCGACAGAACATCGATTATTAGTGGGTACGAGTCTAGCAGCTGATGTAGCCAACAGATCAGCAGCTGCATTTTTAATTCTTGGAATTGAAATAATGTTAAATGCATTAAAATATTTCAGCAAATCCCATACCTCATTCTGGTAAGCCTTTAAGTGAGGAGAGATACAATGTATCTGATTCCGAATTTGTTTTACAATAATTTCAGAATCCCCAAAGACTTTTAGATTACTTACCTTTAATTCAATTGCCTTCTTTAGTCCTTGCACCAGTGCTTCGTACTCAATAGTATTATTAGTACACTCAAACTCTAGTCTACATGAAAGGAAATGTTTATTCTTCTGTGGGTCAATCAGGACACAGCCAGCCCCTGACCCTTCTAATGTCTTAGAGCCATCGAAAAATAGAGTCCAAAAATCATTAACTACTGGAAATAAATCTACTCCTACTGCTAAGTCTACTATTTTACAGTCAATCTCATCAGCCTGTGAGAATCGAAGGAGGTCAGGCTGGGTATCAGATGTGTTGCTGGCCTCTTCTGCTTGGTAATTACCTGGTTCCAACTCAATAAAATAGTTTCCCAAGACAGAATCCATAGGTTCATTCTTCTCTTCAAGTCAGGTAACATTGTACCTCATGTGAGGCTCTCTTAAAATCTTGATCTGGTTCGGACTTCCTTTGTATGGCAACCACATATGTGACCAATCAGAAGCAAAATATCCATTAAGTTTGGCCAACCAATCTCTGCTCAGGATAAGGCCATATGCATCTGGTATATCAGCCACCACGATATTAATGACCTGGAATACTTTATCATTTGAAGCCAGACGGACTATGACATCTTCCATCTCACCAATCACCTTCACATCTATCCTGTCCAACTGAACTACTCTCCACGGGGATGGCTTAGGCTTCCCATTGATTCTTTTATAGATGGATATTGGCATGACATTAATAGTTGCCCCTGAATCTACTAAGCAATTATGTACATTTTAGTTAAAGATTTCAAAAGTAAGGAGGAAATTTGGATGCTTTTGCTTGGACTTACCTCTACTGCTGTTCTCTCCAATTTCTTCTTCTTCTTCTGGTTGATTGTTAGTGGGCGTCTTCTCATCTGATGTTTCAAGGGCTCTCAACAACCTTTCCTTTTGTTGCGGCACTTTGTACATCTCGAATAGTGGAACATTCGTCTTTATCTTCTTTAAATCCTCAACAATGTCATAATCCATCTGCTGTTCCGTGGGATGAGGCCTAACATCATTCTCTTTACCTTCATTCTGCTTGGCTGTTGTATCACTCTGTCTAGGACTTTGGCTGGTAATAGTGAATTCTGGAATTGTATCAGCCAAACATTTGTCTTGAAAACTCTTCTTCACATTTCTCTGCAGCCTCTTAATCTTTGGAAGTATAAGACTTCCTTCCTTAACCGTCCCTTGGCTCCTTGTGGCTACGTTGGTTTCCATAACGTCTTTACACCCCTGATTCTTTTCTTCTTCAGCATCAAATAGTGAGACAGAATTCCATAAAGCCATGGTTTCCTCTTCCTATTCTTTAGTAGACGTAGAGGTATAATTTTCCTTTCCTTCTTCATTTCCCTCTTCTGTCAATCTGGAGTCTAACAGCTGATTCATGACCAACGTCATTGAGTTTATCCACTGCGGACAATTCTTCTCAGAATGTGGCTGTTGGTGGAATGTGCAAAAATTATCCAAGCCTACCTCTGTTAAGTTCATAGATGCAGTATTGTGAGGAGGAGGTTGAGACTGGTGGTTATCCTCTCTTTTCTTATAATATGGCTTATAAAACTTTTGTGCTTCCTTTTCCTTTTCCATATCTATGATTTTATTGGAAAGCTTCTGCATCATTTTGGCCATATTCTCCAAATATGGAGACTTTTCTTCCTTAGGCTTGGTAAACAATAAGGTTTTTCTTCCTGTACCTTTCTCTCCAAACTGTTCTGGATAGTCTTCAATGCTCTCTCTTTCAGCTTCCACCACTTCTGCCTCTTCATAGTTTTCTGTCAGAGTTGGCTTGGCCCTACCTTTGGCAAACATAGCCAAATCAGGGCCTAAAGATGAAGTATATTATTCAATAAGAACTTTGTTTGAAGGCTTATCTGTTTCAGAGAAGTTCTTTAGATATGCTGCAAACCTTTGCGTGAAACTGTGCACTTTTTCTTTTCTTTCTTTCTTCAACGCGCACAGCCCTTTCATGAGAGCTGCATGAGTTTTCTGAGTTGCATACTTACTTCTGAACATTCTTTCGAAGGTATCCCAATCAGGGATAGAGTTAGCAGGCAGTCCAAAGTACCATGATGTTGTGGATCCTTTGAGGGTATGCAGGAACAGTCTGCATACCACGTCTTCATGTTCCTCGACCCTTAATCCCTCAATTGCCAAGTAAAAGCTTTGTAGGTGATCATCTACTAGTATTTTCTCATTGGGATCAAACTTGGGCAACATCTTGTCAAAGGATTGAGGTAGGTCATGTAAAGGAGGTGTAAGGTTTAAGGGTGATCTGGCTCTCCGTGCAGGTGGCAAATTTGGCGGGTTAGGTGGTTGGTTTGCGTTTACGCCAGCCATGAGTCTGGGCAGAGAGTGAGGAGGTGGACCAACTAGAGTGTGAGCAGGAGAACCATGAGGGGTTTCTGGGCATTCTTGATTCAAAGGTAGCACAACTTCCTGCGAGGCTATTTCTACCAGCTCTTCCCAGTCTCCAACCAACACTGAGCCTTCCGCTTTAGGACGATCCTTCTTTTTATACTCTCTTCTGGGCAGTTCGGGGATGATTGGCAATCCTCCAATATTCTTTACATATGCCCTGGTGTGTCTTCTTAGATCATTAACAATTTCATTGTCAACAGAATATAGATGTTCTCTATCTTCCGGAATTGGATTATGGAACCTACTGCTTTCAGAACTGTGACCGGTGGAATATTCTCAGGAAAATGGGTTTCCTCGGCCAGCCATACACTGGCGGCCCTCCTTCTAGCGCCAAAACTGTTGGAGCCCCGAAATTCGCAGGAGACAATAGTAAGGGATTCTCCCCAATCAACGTTCCCAACTAGCCCGTTGACTGTTTGGTATAGGGAATCCATCCGGTTTGTGGTCCGGCTACCGTAGGTCAAGTAACAAAACAAAGGCTTTACCGGTTGCGGCCCGGTCCACCGTGAATTTTGTATTTTTGATTTAATGTATGATATGCAAGTACCTAACTAACAATCCAGGGTGCTAAAGATGCAAGGAACAGTCACAATGTGATGCCCAGGTTCTTACCTCTTGTCTTAAGGTTCACAAGCACCTAAAACACATACAACACGAAAACAAAATAACTACCTAACTATCCCTAGGGAGCAGAGTTATCATTCATTGTAAGTGAGTAATACATCATGTACATGCATTATGAAGAGTTATAGATAGCTGATACTTCATTCAAGATGCATGAACAATTACAGATATTTAAACAACCAGATAGCCGATTATTTTATGAACAACATTTATTACTCACAGTGGAAGACATCCCAAAAAATACTGAAGAACACTCAACAAGAACATAGGTTAAGGAAGTTAAATACTCTCACAGTAAATGAAGCACTGCTGAAAAGGAAAATAGTTCCTCTTCAACATTATTCATTGAGTCACATTGATACATTCCACCTTTCGCTCTCTCCAGCGGCAAAAGTTGCACTTTCTGACTGTAAAACGAAATAGTTCCTCTTACAAGCAAAAGAGTTTTCAAATTTTCAGGGAAAAATCCCCTTTATCAGTCCTATCTTTACAGTATTTAAACTACACCCCCCCATCGTTAGGGATTCCCGAACACGTGGCTTTCCAGTCTCTCCCAACCTTTCAGCTTCCTCTTCTGGCCGTTTTGTCTTCATAAATATCTTTTGTGAGTGTTCATCTCCCGATCAGTAACTGATAGGTCTTCCTAGTTTGTACCTCTGTCATCTTCTTGTTTTGTCCTTTTCTTCGCTTTGTCCTCCTTATGACCCGGCCGGTTTCAATCTAACCAAGCTTAGCCTTCACTCTGGGTCACTTCAACAGTCCATATAATTTCTCTTGCAAAACAATTTCGGTGCATCATTCGTTGGAATGGGATTTTAAACATTAAAATTATCTGCTCGGAACGGTCAATCCACAAGAAAATAGCCATGTGCATCCGGGCAGAGTCTCTATTAAGCCTTGGGCGGGAAGGTTATAAATCGGCAGTCAGCAAGCTTTGGCATTGGACGTAGAAATACTTTCCTGGCTGCAACGGTGGACAAGAGAAGGCTCAAGATACTTGATGCAGGCAGGAAACGCTTTAATCGGAAGTCGGGTGATAATGACGTCGGACACCAAAACCGTTCGGGCATCCGCAACGGTGGAAAGACAAATGCTAAAATGATGTGAATCATGGGCGGGAGAAAGAACCCTCAGTCGGGAATAGGATGGCTTTACGATTCGGGATCCAAATGACTTCCACAGCCGCAACGGCGGATGGATAAACGACTTGGGTATGCGACCGATTCAGGTTAAAATGCATCGACAGTCGGGGCTGTTCACACTTCGGATGGAAAAACAGTTTGGGAGCCGCAATAGTGGATGGGAAAAGGCTAAAGCTTCTGATTAAAACAAGAAAAGATCCCGATCCACTGGAAAAACTAAGTGCTTCATCCAGCTTTAACATTCGGCGATGGACAGCGACCTGTCATATTTCTGCAACGGCAATCACAGCATAGACAATTGGTTTGATCAATAAGCAACAACAAACCTTAAAAGTTAAGACTCACCATAAACTTCAACGCAATCAAAATCCGAACCTTGGTCAAGAGTTAATCTTTGTAGTAATTAAAAATTAAACACAGACCAACAACTCAAAGGATTCAACGATCAAAGCAAAAATCATGAGAAGGGGTCCCAAATTTAAGAAATTTGGGGAAAAAAGTTGCAGCTTAAACAGGGGGATGACCCAATATTTAAAGGCATGGGAGGATAGGGATGGCTGAGGAAATGGTGGATGAGGTGGAAATGAGATCCTATTAGGGTGGATCTCAAGCCTAGATGTTCCTAAACCATAGGGATGAGGCTCCACAGAGGAAAGCTTTGAGAAGCCTCTCAAAGCTTCATTTTTTTTCTTTAAAACTCGAGCACGACACTTTTGCTAAAGGGAAAAAGAGATGTTAAGGGGGTAACACCATTTTCATGAAGGAAAAGAGTAGTGGCACCTCCCTTTTAACATGTGTTGCAGCTGCAATGATTTCCCAAATTTCTAAAAATTTGAGACCCTCCTTTTAATTTTTTCTTGCTTAGCTTGGTTGGGATTGCTTGATTTTACTGCAATTTCAGATTTTTTGATGATGATTGTTAAAAGAATATCTTTATGCTGATGCTACTTTTTATGAATTACAGTGATGTATTACCCCACGGTCGGGATTTGTTGAAGCTATGAATCGGAACCAAGGTTAACTATGCATCCGCAATTGCGGAGGTGCAATTGAATGAAAATTCGATCCAAAGTGTTACTTTCCATTGATACACTTTGTTTTTATTTTATTATTGGTGCCCTTGTTTGAAAACCATCAAAACTCTAGTGCTTTGTAGTACCGTCGTTTCGGATGACATATTGCGAGTACCATGATGGATGTTTCAATTTTTTATGATTCCCGTCAGTTTTGTTTCACAAGGCCTTAGTCTATTTTGCTCCACCATTCCGGCTCTAGAATGGACTAATATTCTACTTTAGTTTTCCCTTTGGCTGATGTTTGACACTTTGCTAATGTTTCACTTAATTTTTGATTCTATTTTCTCTCTGATTTTGATCGGTCTATGGAACCCTTTGTCTTTACAGCTTCCACCATTGCGGTGTTCCAACCAACTTATGGTCTGAGGTTTTAGTCTAGTTGAGCTCTGATGTGGAGGTTTTTTTTTTTCTCGCCAATGTTTTGCTTTGCATTGTGGAACTTGCAGTTGTTTTGTCCTCCACCGTTGTGACGCATTAGCAGATTTGATCACCGATCCCTTAGTTACTCTACTGCCCGATTGTTGTGTTTTTCCTGCCGAATGTTTTTTAACCGGGTGATATATATATTGGGGGATTTGGGGCATTTTTATATTATTTTACCTGCAAACACATTCTTGCGCTGTCATTGTCGTTCCGAACTGGGTGTTGTAATTGTTGTCGGTAGCTCATTCATAGGTGGCGTCACTGTGGAAGCTTTCAGATTCTTCTTTTCAGTTGCACAGCTCCTTGCCAGGTAGGCCAATCATTTGATTCTACCCCTTCATTTGAGTTTTGAACTAGGGTTTTCATCCTTGTTTAATTTTTCCCTCCGTGGTTAATGGACACCTAGGTTTATGGTTTTTTTTAGCGTATGTCTAGTTCATTTCGACAGTATGGCCGTTCGAAGGGGGGGGGTTGTTTTCCTGATGATTATTATGGTGTCATTATGAGTTTTCAAACCTTACCCAACTGTTTGGGAAACTGGTGTAGATAATCGTTACACTGTCTGCACTAGTTGTCCCGGGGGGGAGGTTTCCTTTATTTTGCAGTAGGTAGGCATTTTTCCCCTGGTTTGTTTTGAAATGCCAAAGGTTTTGGTTTTCTGGTGTTTTGGTTGCTCACGTGTTTGGGACTAGGGTTGCGGTTTTTTTAGGTTGTGCCTCATTTCTATGGGGTTGGCGATAGGACGTTTTATTCTGGAATCGATAGCGCCGAGGACGTAGTTTTTATGAGACTATTTTCTTTGCCAAAAGAAATTCTACATTGTTAGTGAAGCCATGATGTTATTGGTTAATCAAGCTAATTTTTAGTCATGGGCAGGATCTAGGATTTTTTGCAGACTTATCTTGTGCAAGAGTATTTGGTATTTAGATATGGTTCTATATTTTAGATAGATTCAGTCATGACTAACATGGCCGAGGTAAATGCTTATGTATTTTTGTCTTCATTCTTTTAATATTGGTTGAACGACTCAACGGGACTTAAAATATTTTTGTTGTATGACAGGGCAATTTTTTCGAGTACGAGATGTCAAAAAGGCAGAAAAAGAAATCCCCTGTAGTGGAAGAGGAACCTAAGGTAGAAGTTATCAAAAAGGTTGAGTATACTTACGAAGACACAAGATGCACCACAGGAGTGAAACCTGAATACAAGTGGGGCGAAATTTAAAGACTAATATCACACCATGAAGTACCTGACACTGGTTTTGAAGAAGAAACGATATAGGCTAATATTGAAAGATCTGCTTTGATGAATATTGCTACCAGGCTTGAGCTTTTCCCATGCTCAGAAGTAATTGGATGGATTCTGTCTAGGGCAGATGTGACTACCATGAATCTGGCCAACACTGACAAACAGGGCTATACTGCTTACAGCCCTAGTTATGTATCATTAGCCTACCACTTACCAGAAGCCCAGGTTTACCTAAGTGAGGGTTGGCTAAAGGAGATTAATCTTGACCTGGTTGAAACATTGAAAAGAATGCTACTAATTGGTAAGAGTTTCCAAACCAAACCATCGAGGGAATACGACACATCTACCTTAAGAACCCCTTATAGGTTCATTGCTTTAATGCTGAACAGAATCTTTGGGAGAGCCCACTACAAAAGTTTTAAGTTGGGATGGGTTCCTATCATCTTCTGTATAGCCACCTGAGGGACTATGTTCAACTGGGTGAACATTGTATCAAACAGTCTCTCAACTTACATTGCTTCATCCTTGGGAGGGGTGTCCTAGAAAAAATATGAGTTCTACATGAGATCCATATTTATTTATTGCATACTGTGCATCTAGTCATTCCCAAACCTAAGGTGTATTTGGGACAGAGACAGAACACCGGTATACATAGCCTACAAGCCATTATGGGCGCATAAGTACTACAGTCATTACAGAGAAGTGTGTGAACACTTTATTATGCCATTGTATACTATGATTTTCTTGAAAGAATGCAATTGCATGTCTGAAGAGGCATTGCAATTCATTGAGGAGTATGTTGATTACTACTTAACTGAGGATGGGATGTATATTAGAATGTATGGCTGCTCCAGAGCACCTTCACTGCTTCCCAAATATGCCACTAACTATGTGGTACACAAGGAAGCAGTCAAGCAAGTCTTCTTGGATGGCATAGGGATTTTTTTGTTTGAGCATAAGAAGGTGACTTATCCTCCCATACCATTCAGAATGGGAATTTATAAGTTTTCAAGAGTTAAGAAGGCTAATGAGTTTGTAGAGGAATTGGAGAAATTTCATTTTGGAGAAATAAACTTCCATAGGAATGATTCTCAGAATAAAGTCACAGAACACTATAAGGAATCCAATGTGCATTTTGAGTATACAAGCCATTGGGATAAGGATGAATCAATTTTCCAAAATGTAGAAAACATGACTGCATTAAAAAGAATATTCAAAAAGAAGATCACTACTAAAGGTGGGAAAGGCCAAGCTAAATAGAAGAAAGCAGATGAAGAGGAGGATAGGAAAAGAGAAGAAGATGCTAGGAGACTAGCATAGGAGGCTAAAAGTTGGCTTAGAAGTGAGGAAGAAGAAAAGAAGAAATTTGAACAAGAAGCAGCTAGGAGTGCAAAGGAAGCTGCCAAGAGGGAAGAAGAAGAAAGGAAAAAGAAAGAGGATGAGGAACTCAGGAAACAGGAAACTGAAAGACCTAAATTGGCAGGGTCCATGACAGAGCAACAAACTTTCGACCCTACAGACATTCAAGTTCAAGATTTGGGTAATCCAGATTCTCAAGACCCTGATGCAATTGCTAGCAGCACCTTAGGACAGGTTGTTGTTTCTAGCCTAAGACTGATCCCTTTCTAACAAAAGAAAGGGGAAGAAGTTCCAGACTTCAATACCATTTTTTATGACAAGGAAAAGAAAAGAATTGTGAAGAGGACTAAGAGGAAAGTTGAAACTGGGGGGCATTTAGGGAATATGATAAATGATAAATCCTTGGTACATGGAACGAACAAGGACCCAAGATTAACTATCCGAGCTAGAGTAGCATTGATCCATGCCTCTGAAGATAATGTGGATTGAATAATGACAGACCTTGAACAATCAAGGAAAAATACTGCCCAACTGAAAGATACACTACGAAGGGAGAGAGAGGAAAGCAACAAATTGAAAAGGAAGTTTGAAGACATGTGAAATGAAGTAAAGTATTCAAAGGTAGAGCTTCAGTCCCTCCAAGTAAACAAGACGTCTTTGGAAGTTGCCCAGGAAAGCTTAGCAAAATTGCAGTAGGAATATTAGGAGCTAATGATAGAAAAGGATGGGCTGAAAATAGCATATGAAAGTCTTCATGCAGAAAGAGACCAGCTGCAAAGTAAGATTGGGGAGTTGGAATTACAAAAGGATACTTTGGAGGAGTCAGAGAAACAATCTCAGGTGCAAGCAACAAAGTTTAAAGAACATATTGCTTCATTAGTAGCATCTTTGGAAGAAGCCGGGGAAAAGAAAACCATCATTCAGCCTTTCAAAGAACATGTTTTAACACAAAGAAGAAAAATGCATAGGCTGTAGGTATCCATAGAAGAAGAGAGGTGCAATATTTTGCAGGTAGATAATAGATTAGAAGAAATTTTGGAGACTTCTTCATATTTCATAGATAGATCTCAGGACAATTTAGAAGTCTTGACAGGAAGAATGGCGAGATTGGAGGCCAATGAGGAGATTCCTGCAGACTTACCAGTAAAGGATCAACAAGGCTTAAAACAAGATTATGACTTGTTAGATTTTGCCATAAACACAGCCGAAGAATTTAAGAAGGCGGTAAAGAAAATGAAGGGAGCTTGCACTGAGTTTTGTAGGAGACTGTTGATCACTTACAACCGATGTTAGGTGGCTGCTGAGTAGAGAATAGATGCATTTGCAGACTACGACCTGTTCATAGAGATGTTGCAGAACATATATCAATAAGATGAATAGAGAATTCAACAGGTCAATGCCCTAGACAAGCATATCTTAAAAGATGAAGTAGCTCATTCAGCGATCAGTGTGTAGTTACTGGAAGATCAACTATGCTTAAGTTCAGCCAGGATTGAAGTAATTAAAAATCAGGCAGTGAAGTTAAAAATTAATATTTGTTTTCTCGAGCCTTCTGAGTTTGAGAACATTGCATCAGAAGCGCTAGCATGGAAGAAGTTCCTGAACAATCAAGTAGGGCCCTCCAGTTATGTGCTTTATTAGTTTGTTTAAATGTAATATATTGTAAATTGTATAAGCACTAAATATGAGACAATTATGGGAGATGAAGTGTCGGGGAAGCCCAAGAGTCATTTGGGGGCATCCAAATTTTTTTTTCCTTTTGTATAAGTATAGGAGTAGTATATAGAGAGAGGGGATTTTTCCCACTCAGACTTCTGAAAAACTTGTTGTAAGAGGAACTATTTTGTTTTGCAATAATAAAATTACAATTTTGCCTGTTGGAGAAAGTGTTGTGTGGAATGTTCAAATGTGGTGAAATGAACAATGTTGGAGGGGAACTATTTCATTTTCAGCTGTGTTTCATTAACTATGAGATCATTCTAACTTTCTAAACCTATGTTCTTCGTATGAATGTTCTCTGGTTTATTTTATGATAATTTCCACTATGAGTAATGAAGGTTTTAACAAACGACAAGCTATCTTGTTGTGCATATCTCTATTCATGTTTATGTGTTTTGATTCTAAGAACAACTATCTGTGATTTATCTTAACATATGAGCAGTAATACATTACTCATTAAATGATAACCTTGCTCCCTAGGGACAACTTAGTTAGTCTTGTTTTATGTTGTGTGTGATTTAGATGCGAGAGAGTTTAAGACGAGAGGTAAGAACCTGTGCATCACATTATGACCAATCCTCGTATTATTTATCAATCTGCATGTTAGATAGGAACTTGCATATCATACTTAAAGTTTAAAAATACAAAAATATACACGATGGACCGGGCCGCAACTGGTAAAACCCTTTATTTTTGTTACTTAACCTATGGTAGTTGGACCACAAACTGGACGGATTCCCCATACCAAACAGTCACGGGCTAGTTGGGAACGTTGACTGTGGAGAATCCCTTGCTATTGTTTCCAATGATTTTCCATGCCTCAACAGTTTTGGGAACTAGAAGGAGGGCCACTAGTGTATGGTTGGCCGAGGAAATCCATTTCCTCGAAGTTACTCCACCAGTGATAGTTTTGAAGGCAGTTTATTTCCTGATCCAAACACTGAAGAGGATAGAGAACATTTTTTTTCTATGGAAAACCAAGTAGTTAATGATCTGAGAAGACATACACAGGCCTATGTGAAGAGTATTGGAGGATTACCCACTATCCCTGATTTACCCTGAAGAGAATGCAAGAAGAAAGACCATCCCATTTTAGAAGATTCAATGTTGGTCAGAGATTTGGAATAATTAGTGGAAGTAGCATTACAGGAAGTTGTTTAGCCTTTGAATCAAGTAGGCCCAAACACACCTTATTGTTCTCCTTTGCATACTCCTGTTCTCTCACCTCCACACTCTCCACCTAGACTCATTGCAGGCGTAAATGCAATTCAGCCACCGAACCCACCAAATCCGCCACCTTCTTGGAAATCCAGATCACCTCTAAACTTAGCACCTCCATTGCATGACTTACCTCAAGATTTTGAGAAGATGCTGCCCAAGTTTAACCCAAATGAGAATATTTTAGTAGATGACCATTTGCAAAGTTTATACTTGGCAAGAGAAGGATTAAGGGATGGGGAACATGAGGATGTAGTCTGTAGACTGTTTTCGCATACCCTTAAAGGAGAAGCAACATCATGGTATTTTGGTTTGCTTGCAAACTCAATCCCAGATTGGGATACCTTTGAAAGAATTTTCAAAAGTAAATATTCAGCCCAAAAGACACATGCAGTATTAATGAAAGGTTTAGGCGCTTTGAAAAAAGAAAGAAAATAAAAGGTACATAATTTTACTCAAAGGTTTTTTGCTTACCTAAAGAATTTCTATGCAACTTATAAGCCCTCTGACAAGGTTCTGATTGAGTATTATACCTCAGCTTTAGGTCCTGACTTGGCTATGTTCGCAAAAGCTCAAGTTAATCCTACGTTGTCAGAGACTTATGAAGAAGCTGAAATAGTAGAGGTTGAAAAGGAAAGTATAGAAGATTATCCTCGACAATTTGGAGAAAAACCTTTTGGGAAGAAAGCCTTATTACTGTCTAAACCTAAAGAGGAGCAATCACATGATTTTGAGGGATGTTAAAAATGATGCAGAAGCTTTCTAACAGAATAATAGATTTGGAGAAAGAAAAGGAAGCTCGGAAAGCATATAATTCGTATTACAAGAGAAGAGAGGATAACAACCAATCCAAACCTCCTCCATATAGTTTAGCATCTATGAATTTGACAGAGGTAGGTTTGGATAATTTTTGTACTTTCCACCAACAACCCCATTCTGAAAAAAATTGTCCCCAATGGATAAATTCAATGACATTGGTAATGAATTAGCTGTTGGATTCTAAATTAATTGAGGACAGTGATGAAGAGGAAAAGGGTAGTAAGAACACAGAAAAACAAGAAAATGATACTATGTTTTTATGGGACAGTGTCTCGCTTTTTGATACAAAAAGAAGCATTCTGAAACCTGAGGGGATACCGGAAATAAATATGACAATAGAACGCCTAGATTTGGTGAATAAAGACAATTCAATGCTCTCAAAGATCAAGAAACTGCAAGAGAATGTCAAGAAACTACCAAAGAACATTGTAGATTGTGAGGTACCTAAAGTCACTATTACCATTCAAGGTCCGAAGCAAATCAACATGCCTGTTAAGCCTATGAAAGACCAAGTAGGTGATGACAAGGAAAATATAAAAAAAACTGAAGAACCTGAGGAAGAGTTACCCACAGAAAACCAACCTATGGAGGAAGTTGTTGAAGCAATTAGGGAAGGGAAAACTAGGTTTAAAACCCCACCTTTCCTTTTGACTTTGGAAATTTTGAATCATAAGGTGCATAATTGTTTGGTAGATTCTGGATCATCAGTAAGTGTTATGCCACTCGTAGTTTGCAAAAGGACTAAGGGAAAGCTTAAACCTACTGCTTGGGAAGTTACTCAATTAAACAGAACTAATGTGAAAGTAGTCGAGGAAATGGAGAATGTTCTCCTTTGTTTATCTGCAAATGAAACAATATTTCAATATATTGATATTGTGGTGGCAGACATACCTGATGTTTATGGACTTATTTTGAACCGAGACTGGTCAGTGAGGTTAAAGGGGTATTTTGCTTCAGATTGGTCACATTTGTGGCTGCCTCATAAAGGAGCCCCAAATCATATCAAAACTTTAAGGGAACCCTACATGAAACACACTATCACTAAGTTGGAAGAGTAAAATGAATCAGTAAATTTTGTATTGGGGAATTATCTAATTGAGCTTGAACTAAGACACTTTGCATCAAAAGAAGCCAACAACATAAAAGACACCCAGCCCAATCTCCTTCAATGTTCACGAGCTGATGAGATTGATTGTAAATTAGTAGATGTAGTTTTTGTTTCAAGAATAGTAGAATTAGATAATGGTTAGGTTTTTCACATCTGCAGTCGAGCCTAGCCCCTTAACTTACAAATTGTTGGATCTATAGGGGTGGGCAGAGAACTTATCAGGTTGTGGTTTAGTTCTAAAATTTTATTTTTCTTGGTTTTTTTGCTCTTGATAACCTTGTACATAAATAATTTGATGTATTTTTTCACTTTGATTTGCTGCTGTTGTTTCTAGTTGCTTTTGGTTTGGTTTTGAATAAAAGAGGCAAACTTTTGGTTGCATGGAAAGCATTAGGGTTCTCGATTAATTGAAATCTTTGGGATAAGACTGTGTATTCTTGTTTGAACTGATAGAATTTCTTCTAGTAAGTAGTCTTCCTAAATGGCTATGAAATCATTGAAGTCCTGCTTAATCCCTAAAAATAACTCAGAATCAAAAGGTCTAGAATACTATTTCGAGGCTCCATCCATTTCACATCTAAAATGTCCTAGGGGGTGACAGCAAAAGACCCACGGAAAGGAAGCAAGGTAAACAGTTTATTATATATAAATGATCCCATGCCAATATTTGAAAGCCTAAAGTCTGATAAGAGTCAAAAATCCTAAAAGAATCAATACATATCAAAGCAAAGTATTGAATCACATGAATACAAATTTGTCAAAAGTTCTTCTCCGTCCATGAGCTAAAAATTAAATACATCTCTCACACAAAAGGACACTATGGATAGAGAAGCCTGAATAAAATTCAGAAGAAAGGCATAAGGAGGACTCAAAAGAACAAAAGGTTAAAAATACACAAAAGTGTAAAATGGCATGGGAATGAGGAACAAATGAATATTTCTGTTTACCATATGTTACAATCCTGTCATGTTCAAGCTAGAAACTACCCAAAGATAGAGGTAAAATAAAAATCATCTACTAAGCCTCAAAAGAGTTATCTTGACTTTGATATTTTTGTGTTCCCATTTCCAAAATTGGACTGTCATCAATGATTTAAGCGCATATGTTTGCATTGTAGGAATACAAGCATCTAGAAGAATTCAACCTATTAGCTTAATTGCTAAAGAATTAGCTTAATTGCTAAATCTAGTGTTCACTAGGTAGTCTCCAATTGTTGCAGCTGCAACGATTTCCCAAATTTCTAAAAATTCAGGACCCTCCTTTTCATTTTGTCTTGCTTAGCTTGGTTGGGATTCCTCGATTTTACTGCAATTTCAGATTTTTTGATGATGATTGTTAAAAGAATATATTTATGTTGATGCTGCTTTTTATGACTTACAGTGATGTCTTACCCTGCTGTCGAAATTCATTGAAGCTATGAATCAGAACCGCAGTTAACTATGCATCCGCCGTTGCGAAGGTGCAGTTGAATGAAGATCCGATCAAAAGTGTTACTTTCCACCGATGCACTTTCTTTTTATTTTATTATCGCTGCCCTTGTTTGAAAACTGTCGAAACTCTAGTGCTTTGCAGTACTGCCGTTTCAGATGACATATTGCGAGCACCATGAGGGATGTTTCGATTTTTTCCTATTCCTGTCAGTTTTGTTTCCAAGGCCTTAGTCTATTTTTATCTGCCGTTGCGGCTCTAGGATGGACTAATACTCCACTTTAGTTTTCCCTTTGGCTAATGTTTGACACTTTGTCGATGTTTCGCTTAAGTTTCAATTCTATTTTCTCTCCGATTTTGACTGGTCTACGGGACCCTTTGTCTTTATAGCTTCCGTTGTCGCGGTGTTCCAACCAACTTATGGTACGAGGTTTTAGTCTAGTTCAGCTTCGATGCGGAGTTTTTTTTTTTCTCACCAATGTTTCGCTTTGCATTACGGAACTCGCAATTCTTTCTTCTTCCGCCATTACGGCGCATTAGCAGACTTGATCACTGATCCCTTAGTTACTACGCCATCTGATTGTCATGTTTTTCCCGCCAAAAGTTTTTTTACCGAGAGATATATATATTGGGGGATTTGGGGCATTTTTCTATTATTTTACCTGCTAACCCGTGCCTGCACTATTATTGTCATTTCGAACTGGGTGTTCTACTTGTTGTCAGTAGCTCATTCGTAGGTGGCATTGCCGTGGAAGCTTTCAGATTCTTCTTGTCAACTGCACAGCTCCTTTCCAGGTAGGCCAATAATTCGATTCTACCCCTTCATTTGAGTTTTGAACTAGGTTTGTCATCCTTGGTTAAGTTTTCCCTCTGTGGTCAATGGACACCTAGGTTTATGGTTTTGTTTTAGCGTATATCTAGTTCATTTTGATAGTATGGCCGCCCGAAGGGGGGGGGTTGTTTTCCTGATGATTATTACGTTGTCATTATGAGTTTTCAAACCTTACTCGACTATTTTGGAAACTGGTGTAGACAAGCATTACGGTGTCTGCACCGGTTTTCTCCAGTTTACATATGGATGTCCGAGGGGGGAGGTTTCCTTTCTTTTGCAGTAGGTAGGATTTTTTTCCCTGGTTTATTTCGAAATGCTGAATGTTTTTTTTTTCCATTGGTTTGGTTGCTCGCATGTTTGGGGGACTAGGGTTGCGGTTTTTTGAGGTTATGCCTCGTTTTGATGGGATTGGCGATATGACATTTTATTATGGAATCGATAGCACCAAGGATGTAGTTTTTATGAGACTATTTTCTTTACCGGGAGAAATTCTACATTGTTAGCGAAACCATGATGTTATTGGTTGATCAAGCTAATTTTTAGTCATGGGCAGGATCTAGGATTTTTTGCAGACTTATCTTGTGCAAGAGTATTTGGCAGTTAGATCTGGTTCTGTATTTTACATAGATTCAGTCATGACTAACATGGCCAAGGTAAATGCTTATGTAGTTTTGTCTTCATTCTTTTAATATTGGTTGAATAGCTCAACAGGACCTAAAATACTTTTGTTGTATGATAGGGTAATTTTTTTGAGTACAAGATGTCAAAAAGGAAGAAAAAGAAAGCCCCTATAGTGGAAAAGGAACCTGAGGTAGAAGTTATAACAAAGGTTGAGTATACTTAGGAAGACACCAGATGCACAACAGGAGTGGAACCTGAATACAAGTGGGGAGAAATTTATAGACTAATATCACACCATGAAGTACCTGACACTAGTTTTGAAGAAGAAACGATATATGCTAATATTGAAAGATCTGCTTTGATGAAGATTGCTACTACGCGTGAGCTTTTCCCATGCTCAGAATTAATTGGATCAATTATGCCTAGGGCAGACATGACTACCATGATTTTGGCCAACACTGACAAACAGGGCTATGCTACTTATAGTCCTCGTTATGTATCATTATCCTACCACTTACTAGAAGTCCGGGTTTACCTTATTGAAGATTGGCTAAAAAAGATTAATCTTGACCTGGTTGAAACATTGAAAAGAATGCTACTACTTGGTAAGAGTTTCCAAACCAAACCATCGAGGGAATACGACACATCTACCTTAAGAACCCCTTATAGGTTCATTGCTTTAATGCTGAACAGAATCTTTGGGAGAGCCCATAGAAAAAGTTTTAAGTTGGGATGGGTTCCTATCATCTTCTGTGTAGCCACCCAAGGGACTGTGTTCAACTGGCCGAGCATTGTATCAAATAGTCTCTTAGCTTACATTGCTTCAGCCTTGGGAGGGGTGTCCCAGAAAAAATCTAAGTTCTACATGAGCTCCATATTGATTTATTGCATACTGTGCACCCAGTCATTCCCAAACCTAAAGTGTATTTGGGACAGATATAGAACACCAGTATACATAGCCTACAAGCCATTATGGGTGCATAAGTACTACAGTCATTACAGAGAAGTGTGTGAACACTTTATTATGCCATTGTATATTATGATTTTCTTGAAAGAATGCAATTGCATGTCTGAAGAGGTGTTGCAAGTCATTGAGGAGTACGATGATTACTAATTAACTGAGGACGGGATGTATATTAGAATGTATGGCTGCTCCAGAGCACCATCACTGCTTCCCAAATATGCCACTGATTATGTGGTACACAAGGAGGTAGTCAGGAAGGTCTTCTTGGTTGGCATAGGGAGTTTTTTGTTTGAGCACAAGAAGGCGACTTATCCTCCCATACAGTTCATATTGGGAAGTTATAATTTTTCAAGAGTTAAAAAGGCTGATGAGTTTGTAGAGGAACTAGAGAAATTTCATTTTGGAGAAACAAACTTCCATAGAAATGATTCTCGGAATAAAGTCGCAGAACACTGCAAGGAAGCCAATGTGAATTTTGAGTATACAAGCCATTGGGATAAGGATGAATCAATTTTGTGAAATGCAGAAAACATGACTGCATTAAAAAGAAGATTCAAAAAGAAGATCACTACTAAAGGTGGGAAAGGCCAAGATAAACAAAACAAAGCATATGAAGAGGAGGCTAGGAAAAGAGAAGAAGATTCTAGGAGACTAGCAGAGGAGGCTAAAAGTCGGCTTAGAAGTGAGGAAGAAGAAAATAAGAAAGTGAATAAGAAGCAGCTAGGAGTGCAGAGCAAGCTGCCAAGAGGGAAGAAGAAGAAAGGAAAAAGAAAGAGGATGAGGAACTCAGGAAGCAGGAAACTGAAAGACTGAAACTGGCAAGGTCCATGACAGAGCAACAAACTTCTGACCCTGTAGACATTCAAGTTCAATATCTGGGTAATCCCTATTCTCAATACCCTGATGCAATTGCTAGCAGCACCTTAGGACAGGTTATTGTTTCTAGCCTAAGACTGATCCCTTTCGAGCAAAAGAAACGGGAAGAATTTCCAGACTTCAATACCATTTTTTATGACAAGGAAAATAAAATAATTGTGAAGAGGACTGAGAGGAAAGTTGAAATTGGGGGGCAGTTAGGGAAGATGATAAATGATAAAACCTTGGTACATGGAATGGAAAAGGACTCAAGATTCATTGTCCAAGCTGGAGCAGCATTGATGCATGCCCCTGAAGATAATGTGGATCGAATAATGACAGACCTTGAACAATCAAGGAAAAATGTTGCCCAACTGAAAGATACACTACGAAGGGAGAGAGAGGAAAGCAAAAAATTCGAAAGGAATTTTGAAGACATGTGAAATGAAGTAAAGTATTCAAAGGTATAGCTTTAGACCCTCCAAGTAAACAATACGTCTTTGGAAGTTTCCCAGGAAAGATTAGAAAAATTGCAGTAGGAATATCAGGAGCTAATGATAGAAAAGGATGGGCTGAAAACAACATATGAAAGTCTTCATGTAGAAAGAGACCAGCTGCAAAGTAAGATTGGGGAGATGGAATTAGAAAAGGATACTTTGGAGGAGTCAGAGAAATAATCTCAGGTGCAAGCAGCAGAGTTTAAAGAAAAAATTGCTTCATTAGTAGCATCTTTGGAAGAATCCAGGGAACACCAAACCAGCATTCAGCCTTCCAAAGAACATGTTTTAACACAAAGAAGAAAAATGCATAAGCTGCAGGTATCCATAGAAGAAGAGAGGTGCAAGATTTTGCAGGTAGATAATAGATTAGAAGAAATTTTATAAACTTCTTCATATTTCGTAGACAGATCTCAGGACATTTTAGAACTCTTGACAGGAATAATAGTGAGATTGGAGGCCAATGAGGAGATTCTTGCAGACTTACCAGCAAAGGATCAACAAGGCTTAAAACAATATTATGACTTCCAAGAGTTTTCCATAAACACAGCTGAAGAATTTAAGAAGGCTATAAAGAAAACGAAGGGAGCTTGCACTGAGTTTTGTAGGAGACTGTTGATCACTTACAACCAATGTTAGGTGGTCGCTAAGCAAAGAATAGATGTGTTTCCAGACCATGACCTATTTATAGAGATGTTGCAGAACAGATATCAAGAAGATGAATAGAGAATTAAACAAGTCAAGGCCCTGGAAGAGCAGATCTTAAAAGATGAAGTAGCTCATTTAGTGGTAAGTGTGCAGTTACTGGAAGATCAACTATGCTTAAGTTCAGCCAGGATTGAAGTAATTAAAAATCAGGCAGTGAATCTTGAAATTAATATTTGTTTTCTCAAGCATTCTGAGTTCAAGAACATTGCATCAAAAGCCTTAGCATGGAAGAAGTTCCTGAACAATCAATCGGGGCCCTCCACTTAAGTGCTTTATTAGTTTGTTTAAATGTAATATATTGTAAATTGTATAAGCACTAAATATGAGACAATTATGGGAGATGAAGCGTTGGGGAAGCCCAGGAGTCATTTGGGGGCAGCCCAAAAGTTTTTTCCTTTTGTATAAGTATAGGAGAATTAGATAGAGAGAGGGGCTTTTTCCCAGTGAGACTTGTGAAAAACTTGTTGTAAGAGGAACTATTTTGTTTTGCAATAATAAAATTACAATTTTGCCTGTTGGAGAAAGTGCTATGTGGAATGTTCAAATGTGGTGGAATGAACAATGTTGGAGGGGAACTATTTCATTTTCAGCTGTGTTTCATTAACTGTGAGATCGTTCTAACTTTCTGAACCTATGTTCTTCGTATGAATGTTCTCTGGTTTATTTTATGATAATTTCCACTATGAGTAATGAAGGTTTTAACAAATGATGAGCTGTCTTGTTGTGCATATCTCTATTCATGTTTATGTGTTTTGATTCTAAGAACAACTATCTGTGATTTATCTTAACATATGAGCAGTAATACATTACTCATTAATTGATAACCTTGCTCCCTAGGGATAGCTTAGTTAGTCTTGTTTTCTGTTGTGTGTGATTTAGATGTGAGAGAGTTTAAGATGAGAGGTAAGAACCTGTGCATCACATTGTGACCGCTCCTCGTATTCTTTATCAATCAGCATGTTAAATAGGCACTTGCATATCATACTTAAAGTTTAAAAATACAAAAATATACATGGTGGACCAGTCCGCAACCGGTAAAACCCTTTATTTTTGTTACTTGACCTACGGTAACCGGACCGCAAACCGGATGGATTCCCCATACCAAATAGTCACGGGCTAGTTGGGAACATTGACTAGGGAGAATCCCTTGTTGTTGTTGCCTACGATTTTCCAGGCCTCAAAAACATGTAAAAGGAGCATTGTTAACTTAGGTAACACTTTTTATCAATGGAAAAGGAGCGTTACTGGCTCAAAACAAGGAAAAATACAAGGGAATAATTTCTTCCTTTCATTTCTCGAGGACAAACTTTGAGGGATTGGAGTAGATAAGGGAATATCTATCTCATAACATGATGGTGATGAGATTTAGGTGTAATAGTATTCCCACCAAAGTATGATGGCTAGAGGGAAATGATGGGAAAAATAATTTGATAGAAGAAGGTGTAGTCTCGAGGCAAAGGTCCAATGGTCAGAACTTCTCAAACACTACAAAATTTCTGCAACACCTTTTACATTTTGATACATGTCACAAATGAATCACAACATGGTTTTTGACCAATACAATGCGGATCCATATGAGATAAAAAAATTAATGGCTACGAAAATACATCGTAGATCCATGCGAAGAAGACTCAAATTTGGACATAGCTACCAGACTTACAATGTAGATCTATGTTATACAGACACAAATCTGAGCATAGCCACAAACATACAATGTGATCCATGCTAGGACACATACAAATACTCCATCAAAACCTGGGGAAAGTAATGAATGCTTAATAGGTACCTGGGGTCTTCATCTCGTCTTCCACAAATTACGACTCTATCCATGTGATTACAATGTCTTGATGTCGAACATAGTAGAAACCACTTTGTTACAGCTGATTTTACCACACATGGTGGATCACTTTTATGGCCTTCCCTATCCCTCTGCAGACTCTTTAGAACCCATGGACCATTTCTGTACCTTTGATGTTTCCAAGATCATCCCTAAAAACATGCAATAATTTCCATACGCGACTTTTAATCCCTTTATCACGTATATACATGGAATTGACCCTTAAACCCATGTACATCGGGATGTGTGCAAAAGGCCAAATTATTTTGGAGTTTTCCATGATGTGGATCCAAATCACTTGTCTCTTGGCCTTCGATATGCCTTGAGATCGCTTGGATTAGACCTTCCATTACCCCATTAAAGAGCTATATAAGGAACCATTTGGATACATTGAAGGGGAGGAATTGAAGAGCAAGAAAACTATAGTCCATTGTTGCCAGAGCTTATAATTAAGTCTGCATCCCTTTGTCCCTTGGAGCAATTTGTGTTCTTCCCAAGCTTTCCTTTACTTGTGAGCTTTCTATCAAGAGATGAAGGATTGAAGTGGTGGAGGCCCAAGTGGGGGACTCAGTTTCTCTGATTCACAGATGTTTCGACAGAGGTTGTCACTATTGTAATCTCTGTTTTATATCAATAGAAATATATTTTCCTGTCCCATAATGTGTATTGAAATGATTATTTGATCCATGGATGCTTTTAAATGATTATATGTTATCGATTATATATGCTAGAGTAGGTCTAACACAATTATATATAGAATTCTTTTCTTGTTTGCTGAATGCTGAGGAAGTAAATTGCTAATACAAGCGGGAATGAAAAATCTCAACAGGGATATACATCAACCATCAGGAATAAGGTACAAATCGAGATCCTTTAGTGTTAGATGTTTGGTTTCTCTTGCATATAGGAAAGGATTGATTTCTAGAGTTAATCTATTTGTTGTGGTACCCCAAGCCATAGGAATTTCTCTCCGTAACAGAATTGGTGACTCCGCTGGGGAGGTCCTAGTCATTTTTCCTTTGGGGGTTTTTATCAGCATTCAATTTTCTTGAATTGCTCTAATTTCTTTGTTTCTAAGTCAGGTATGGGGGCATGTTTTCTTGGTAGTGTCTGATAGGAGTCAATTTTGTCTCAGCTTATCTATTTTCCTTCATTTTTATCTCTTTTTCTTCCTGTACACAAGTTTTTTCCTCATAGTCGTGTGTACATGTGGTTTTGACTGAGATATCCGCGTATATACCTGGGTTTTCTGCACACATTCACATATTCCCTGAGTTTTTCCTTTTAGAGGAAGATTGAGTGTTGCTGGGTGAGTTTTGATGATTGTTGAGTCTCCTTAGATGCTTCTAGAATCTGTATACACCTCTATTTCTAACCAAAGACGTCTTTTAGGGTAAATGTTTTTTTAAGAATGTTCTTGTCATTGCATTTTCAATTTTTTGTTTTGGGATTAGTGCATTAGGTCTCTTTTACCTTATTTCTTTGCTTGGATGTTTTTTGATAGTGCTTGCAGAGTTTAGGGGTGGTAGAGTCATTATTTTGCTTTATTATCTCATTTTTATTCCAAAAGTCCAAAAATATTTGCTTCTTTGCATCATTATGCATCATTGCACTCTGCATTTTGCATGGCACTTGCACTAGGTTTGCTTAGAGAAGTATTAGTTAGGATTTCATATAGGAATGATTGCATTTGTCATTTGAAGAAAATTTTGCATTTCACATAGTAGCATGCCCTATTTTTCATTTGACACAATGCATTTGCATTGATTGTTAGGTGTGCATTTTACTTCATGTTGCGTCATAACACCATTGGTTGCATGATCATCTACCTTTTTGAGTAATAAGCCAAGTAAAATCAACGCTTAATCAAAATGGATTACACTATTTTCTTTTATAGGGTACACCAACAAGATTAGGTTTTAGGGTCTTGGAATAGTTCATTGTGAGTAAATTCTCCATGACCACTAAACAAAACATGTATGTGTCTGTCTAGGTGAGAGTGTGAAATTCATTGGTATAATTAGTGTTTCTCAGGATCCTCCTCTTACAAGGGAGTTAAGCATGAGGCAGTGCAAGCGGTTATTGATTGGGATGACCCCTAGTCATAACTGAGTAGCACTGGAGATATTTCCAGGATTGTATTCATATCTCGGGGCTCTTTTGAGAGTTTTGAGCTTTGCTACCCTACCCATACGGTCAATCCCACCTGCGACTGTCCACCTAAGCATTGATTATATTGAGGTGACCTTAGTGGCCTTACCTAGGTTATCAAGGGGGTACTTTGCAAGGGTTATTCTGTAGGTGTCCCGGCTAGGTTGGGGTCGGACAGCATAGTCTCTAAATACGTTGAAGCTGAGGGCCACAATAATTGGTTACAAACCTCCACTTGTTATGTATGGGAGTATCAAGCCTCTCCTAGGCCAGACATACCTGCTTCATTTGGGAGCTCACATATCCTACCCTTATTTTCTTGTGATTGGATTTAGAATATATAGGTGTATGCTCTGTGCATGCTAGCTTTCCTAGGGTTTGTGTAATTAGAAGAGTCTTTTCCATTTTTTGAGTCATTGTGGATTCAGGTGCGATGCTTCATTGTTCTCTTCGTTTAGCGGGACTTCCGCCTTCCACATCTCCTCTTCCTTTGGGAGAGAGAAATAGACAGTCCAGGTAGACTAGTTCTCACATTGATTCACACATGATGGGAGATCATGAAAATGAAATTCCTGAGATGTCCTCTCCACCTCAAGATGTTGGGGAGGAATATCCTATTCTTGTATATGATCCTTCACCTGATATACCTTCACATTTTAGTTATGATCCCTCATTCACAGGTTGTCGGTATTGGCTTCCGGGTGACGAGACTCATCATGAACCTATGAACACTAGTTATGTTAGTTATGGAATGTCTAGTATCCCTGTACATGATCTGGCACAGCATGCCAAGTCAGAATCTGAACCTAGCGCTACGCCTGGGGGCATTCTGATTCCTTTCCATCCGGAGAGATTTGGGAGCATGAGTCACATTGCACCCTCCATCCTGGCGGTGGAGGCTACATCACAAGTTCATCCTAGACCTAGTGTTAGTAGTCCTATTTGGATACTAGAACCAAGACGAGTGACTATAGGGAATACCACTTACATCGTTTCACATGTCACTTCGTCCTCTATTCCTATTTCTTTGAATGTTATTCCTCCCCCCCATTCACATGGTCCTTCAGGCCGGAATGTTGCTACTAGTCATGTTCATACTACTGCTACTCATGTAGCTGTGTCTCAAAGTCTGGTAACTCTTGCTGTCTCGATAGGTCATATTTCTACTTCTGGAACATCTTATGGTCTATCGCAAGGAGTTCCCCATATTCCTACTTATGGAATTTCTCAATGGACATCTTACGGAGCCTCTCATGGACAATATTATGGACCGCAATATGGACAGATTTATTCACCTTATGGGTATGGGTATCAACAACCTGCTTACTCCCTAGATTATAGTTTTGTATCTCCACATAGTCAAGGTACACGACATTATGGTGCTTCCATGCCACACTACATGGGTCAAACGGGAGGAGGATACTATGGCCATGGCCATGGTGGTTACGGTAATCAGTCTTATGTGAACCAAAACTATCAAGGAGTGTGGTATCGACCTGCTCAACCTAGGCTCCCTTTCCTCACAACATTAAATTTACCTAACTTGTCAAGACTAATGAACGATCCAGTATCTCATGAACCGGCTTAGCCTGTTGTCCCTAACAAGCTTCCCTTGCACATTCCCAAATTCAAGGGAAAACCAAGAGAAGATCCTAGTGAACATGTTACTACATTTCACCTTTGGTGCTCTTCTAATTCCTTACATGATGATTTGATCCGTTTAAGGCTATTTCAATGCACCCTTACCGGGCCTGCAGCGAAATGGTACATAGAGTTACCTAGGGGGGCATTCATTTTGTTAGATGACCTAGATATGAATTTTATTAATCACTTCCAGCTACCAATGCGTTACGACATTGGTACAGAACTCTTGTCAACATTTTAGCAAGATAAAGCCACGCATATCTCGGACCATATCCAAGAGTGGTGTAGACGGAAGAGATTGATTAAAGCCTTCATACAGCCGAAGTTCTACTCGAGTGGTTCATTAATCCATTACTACCTTATATAGTGAAGGATGTTTCTATATCCAGAGTTCAGAATGAGGAACAAGCCATTTTTAGGGTGCAAGAATTGGATTTGATTTATGCTCAATCCGGATTGTTATATGAGATCATTCCTAATGCTCCACATTCTAGTTTCGACCCTAAGGTCAAACCTATACCACATGCTAATGACATTGTTGGTTGTATGATTACCAAACCTGTGGATTTGGTTGTGCAATAGTTGAGTCAATTTTTTATCAACCAATCTACTTTGGGACAAGCCACGGCTTCATCTCAACCCACCCAAATGACGAGTGTTCTTTCGGTGCAATCGTCGAAACAGAAGGGTAACCAGCAACCCGGAAGGAATAAGAAAAAGGGTAAAAACAATCATAAGGGTGGGAATAGGAATGAAAATGCCAATTTTAATGATAAGAATGCCCGCAATGCTGGGGAGGACAAGCAGTCTAAACATAAGGTTAAGTTTCCTTGCAAATTGTGTAAGGATGACCACCTCACTTACTTGTGCCCTTGTATGGAAGATGCCTCGAGGTTCATAGCACAAGGCCCAATTGTGTTGACTAACCCTTTACCTCACAATTAAAACATGAACTCGAGGACCCATGATCAGTTTGGTGGAGATCAAGATCTGCCGAAAGCCAATAGTGGTCATGGTTGCATCAACATGGTGCATGCCACTAAGGTTGTGACTCGTGCGAAGGACTATGGTTCGTCACAACCAGACCTTGTGAAAGAACCTCCCCCTACCGAGAGTCCTTTGTGTATTGAAAATCCTATGGATAAACCTGAGAGTGTACCTCACATTCCTAAGGGAGTATTAAAGCATTCGGGGCACAATCTTATTGCTCAAGCCACCCAGAACTATTCTGTTGTCAAGGATTTGGGCCACACTCCTTGTGCGATGTCTGCGCTTGAAGTTCTTCGGAGTTGTCCATCACAAAGGAAGGCTTTGCTTTCTGCTCTTGGTGTTAATGATGATAAGTCTTCCTCCATCATCAAATTTGAAACTGCGAGACTACAGTCTCGATTGTCTTACTATGTGTCTCTCTTGATTCATGCAGAATGTCTTAACATGACCGTCAAACGCACTATGATTGACAAAGGCGCTGTTGCTTCCGTGATGTCTTTGTCATGTTGGAAGGGTTTGGGTTCCCCCGAGCTATCTAAATCCACTACCATGTTGATTTCCTTTGATGGTAGATCATTTTGGCCACATGGGATTCTTCCTTCTCTTAAGGTCCGTTTGGGAGGGAAGACTGTTGCGATCGAGGTCGAGGTGGTTGATGAGCCCCTTGATTACAATCTGTTACTAGGTAGGAATTGGATGTATAGTATGCAAGACATAGCTTCTTCTCTATTTTGAGTTGTATGGCTTCCATTTAATGGGAATATTGTTACGATTGATCAGACATCATTCAAAAATCCGAGTGTTACTTCATCATCGGGAGCTTCCATCCCAATTATCGATCATTCTCAGCTGGCAACTGGGAGTGTGGGTGTTGGCATGTATCCATCCCTTATGGAAACCTTTAGTTGTCCTGCACCCATACTTATGATCGATTCTAGTTTTGGTGGGGCTTCGTCTTCATTGAATTCGATGTCTTTTTTCACTACCAATATGGAAGATACATGGATTATTCCTTCACCGAATCCTTCGAATAAGCCTCTAAAAATGGACGTGTCGTTTCCTGTAGCAACGACAACATATCAACCGAATTTGGAATGTGTTGCAGAGCCTAGTCCTTCCTCTTTGCAGATGAAGGAGGAGGACCCTTATGTGTTTCCCGCATGGGTAGTTCAGTCCTCTCATGCACATGATTTCCTTGATAGTGTTTTTCCATCAGATGAAGCTATTATTGAGGCCATGTCTAGGGTTGAACCACCTTGGAAAGAGTTGCATCATAGATCTTATTTTCTTCTTGAGCTTGACCGTTTGGAGTGTGAGGACTTCAGGGAGATTCTTAGAGAGAGAATCGGTAGTCCCGTGGTTCCATTGAGATCTCCTGGTCTGATCGCTAATGGAAAAATGGAGAATATATCTCCTACCATCCCTATTAATATCTCTCGCGATCCTAGAAAGATTGAGAATGTCTATATTAGGGCAGAATGTTCCCTTACTGAGATTCAGGAGTATAGCGAGCTGTTTAAAGAGTTTCGTGATGTATTTTCTTGGTCATACAAGGAAATGCTAGGTATCGACCCTCATATTATAGAACATGAAATCAAGACCTACCCAGGTGCAAAGCCTGTTCGACAATGCTTGCGTGTGGTGAATCCTAAAAAAGAACCCATGATTAAGGCTGAGATATAAAAGTTGTTAAATGTCGGTTTTATCTATCCCATTCCCTTGACGGAGTGGGTTTCAAACCCCGTTTCAGTTGATAAGAAGTAGGGAGTGATCCGTATATGCACTGATTTTTGTGACTTGAATCGTGACTGTCCTAAGGATAATTTTCCCACACCATTTATTGATCAAATTTTTGATGAGTGTGTGGGAAATGAGGTGTTTTCCTCTATGGATGGATTTTCCGGATACAATCAGATCCATATCAAACCCGAGGACTAATATAAAACTGCATTTATTTGTCCTTGGGTTACATTTGCATATCAGAAGATGCCTTTCGATCTTGAAAACGTCGGAGCCACATTTCAGCAGGTTATGACCTTGATCTTCCATGATCTCAAATCGATTATTGAAGTCTTTTTGGATGACCTTGATGCTCATTCTCATATGAGAGTGCATCATTCCTACCATTTGAGATTAGTATTCGAAAGGTGCCGCCACTACTAGGTTAGGTTAAATCCTCATAAGTGCATCTTTTGCGTGAAGTCTGGTCGCTTGTTAGGATTCATTGTCTCCAAGGAGGGTATAAGAGTCGATCCCTTAAAGGTTGAGGAAATACTTCAATTGTCTCCCCTGAGAAACATTAGACATCTTCAATGTTTGAAAGGCATGGTAAATTTCTTGCAGATATTCATGGTTAACTTTTCCAATTTGACTAAAGGCTTTATGCGTCTTTTGAAGAAGGACACTACCTTTTGTTGTTATGAGTGAGCCCAGGAGTCCTTTGATCCACTTAAATGAGCCTTAGCATCAACCCCTATGATAAGTCCACCCAACTATAGCCGTGACTTTTTTCCTTATGTGGTCGCGTCCATGGAGACGATTGGTATGGTTTTGGTTCAAGAGGATGAGGAGCTCCATTAGCATGTCATATATTATTTGAGCCAAAACCTTGTAGATGCGGAGATCCGTTATTCCCATGTGGAGAAACTTGCCTTAGCTACCATTCATGTGGTTCAGAGATTGAGGCACTACATTCTCCTTCGCTAGACCTTGGTGGTATCCCATGTCAATCCATTTCAGTTCATCCTCACTAGAAGGATGATCGGGGGAAAGTATAATAAGTGGATTGTCATCTTGCAAGAATTCAATCTCGAGTTTGTTTCAGCAAAATCAAAAAAATCGTTGATTTTTGTGGAGCTTATATCTGATTTCCCAAGCGAGGAGGAGGAGGAAGTTTGTGAAGATACGTTTGTCAATGAGCACATTTTCTTGATCTCAACTTTGGATCCATGGTATGGGGATATCATCATATATTTACAAACATTGAAGGTCCCTGCTCACCTCTCACAGGTTTACATTGTTGCTTAACTCATGAGGAGGATATGCTTGTGCTGTATGATTGCCGTGGAGGGGTGTGTGGTGGTCATTTATCTGGGCTCTCTACAGCCCAAAAAATCTTGAGACCGGGTTATTTATGGTCATCGATATTTAAAGATTGTGTCAATGCGGTCAAGAAGTGCCACCCTTGCTAGGTGTTTGCACATAATATTCCCTCACATCCTGCCCTGTTACATCCGATTATCACCACCGATCCCTTCTCTAAGTGGGGGCTTGATTTCATGGATTGCAACCCAACTTCAGCTGGGGGGCATCATCATATTATAGTGGTTGTTGACTATTTCACAAAATGGGATGAGGCTATGCCCACGATTAAATCTGATGGTAAGACAACCATGCATTTCATATTCAACCAGATTATTACTCAGTTCGGTATTACAAAGGAGCTTGTCACTGACCATGGTAAGCACTTTCAGAATCGAATGATGGAAGAGTTGGCCTCGAAGTTAGGGTATAAGAAAGAACATTCCTCTTCTTATTACCCTCAAATGAATGGAAGGGTTGAAGCAGTGGACAAATCACTCAATTTCATTCTCCAACAAACCATCACACCAAGAAATACCAATTGGCATATCATGTTATATCTTGCTTTGTGGGCTTATAGAACCATGGTGAAGACTGCCACCGGTTCTTCTCCATATCAGTTTGTAAATGGAGTGGAGTCTATCTTGCCAATTGAATGAAAAATCCCTTCATTGAAGCTATCCATAGAGATTTTACCAGACACTTCCCCATTGGAGGAATGTTTGATCCACTTAGTGCATCTTGATGAGCAGCATTGAGATGCTTTAGTGGCTCTAGAGGTGAATAAACGTCACGTTAAGGTCCAGTATGATAAGTCTATCCATCCAAGGAGGTTTAGTGAAGGAGATTTGTTCCTTTTATGGGATCAAGCTAAAGAACCCTTGGGGGCAGGGAAGTTTAATCCCATGTGGCATGGTCCTTACGTGGTCAAACATGTGCTAGAGAAGGGCACCTATGAGCTGGTAGATTATGAAGGGACAGGCTTGGCAGAGCCTAGAAATGGGCTCTATCTTAAAAAATACTATGCATGATCTTCAGCTAGGGCTGATTGTTGTATATTATTGTACAATTTTTTTTGCATAGTTAGGTTTTCTTATGGTGATCAGGTTTGTTGATTAGCTTTTGTTTCTTATGGCAGATGTCGATGGAGTCTTTTGTTTACATAGAATTCGCTGATGGTGCTAGCCACCACACTCAATACTCAACCTCTGCTGCTTGGGTGATTTATACTCCTATGGGTTAGGTATTGTCTTCAGTAGGTGTGTGTTTATGATGCTCTTCAAACAATGTTGCTGAGTATAGTGCCGTTATCGAGATATTACGGGATGCAATTTTACATGGTGTTCTCTCTCTTAAGGTACGTCTTGATTCGCAGTTAGTAGTGTCATAGCTTAATGGCTTGTATCATGTTAGGGATCCAACATTATTACGAAGATCATTACGTGTGAGATTGTTAGAACGACAATTTGAAAACATAACATACATACATGTTCCAAGAATTTATAATCAAGTTACTGACTCATATGCTAACTATGTGTTTGTAAGAAGGAATATTTCACCTTCTGCAGACAGAAGTTGTTCCTCTGGTCTGAATGGTTTAGATCTAGAACAAATGACCGACAAAGGATGAATACCCTCCCTAGATATCGTAGATACCTGGAATGTCACTTCGATAGTAAACCTATGTACCTGTAATCAGATTAAACATGTAAACAAATCAAAGCTACCAAAACATAATCCACTGATCCATGTTAGTGACTAAGGAATCTAACAACATTTACATGAGAAATAAAAACAACAGTAATGTGGGTCGGAAATCAGCTTTGCATTAAAATGAATGGAAAAGTATACAACCAATTAAGCCTTAGTGTTGACATGCATCTCCATGAAACCAACACTTCATCCCCATAAGCTCCAACTTTACTCTCTATGCTCTCAAATGACCTGGGCCAAGTGGTCAATCCAACAGCATAACAATACCTCTATGGTTCCCCCCTCAACCATGGACATGAGTTTGTATTTATAAGGTTCAATGGATAGGAATGGTTGAGATATTTGTGGATGACGTGGCCTCCAATATCCTATGATGGGGGATATCAACCTCAACTGACCCACAATGTTAGGGATAAGAGAGGACACGAGGCTCATGATCTAGAAGCCTCGAGAAACCTATCTTTTTTCCCATTTTACCCAGGGTACCACCTTTTTCCTCTTATGACAGAGCGGTTCAGGTTAAAATATGGACCAAAGGCTATAAGCAGTGGCACCGCTTATGGTAAACAAAATACAAGTGGTGCGAGCCAGGTACCGCTCATGGTTAATAGGGAAAGCACGATGCTGAGTATTTTCATGAAAGATTGACAAACAACATGGGTTTTCTCTCCAAGTGCTAGGATTAAGGGAAAATATGTAAGTCAAGGATCTTATCACATGGTGGTGACAGTATTTTGGTATAATAGGATGCCCCCCAAAGCATGAGTCTTAGAGGGATACGATAAATGAGAGATTTGAGAGAACAAGTTGTTATTACAAGGTGAAAATTTATGCTCGATCGAAGCATGTTGTCAAGTAGGCATCTGTAGTACATCAATAATTTTGACTCATAGACACAAGTAACCAACTCATGGCTACAGACCAATAGAAGGCAGATCCATGGGAGGAATAAACAAGCATGGATACTAGAATACAGCGTAGATCCATGTGATATAGGACTCAAACTTGGACATAGCTACCAGACATACAATGTAGATCTATGTCCTACAGACGCAAATTTGAGCATATCCACAACCATACAAATGTAAATCCATGCTATATACACAAAAAAATCCATTGCAACCTGGGGAAAAGCAATGAGCGCTTTAAACAAATACCCAGGGTCTTTGTCTCATCTTCCATAAAGTATGATTCTATCCATGTGATTACAGTGAGCTGAAGTCGAACATGGTAGAAACCACTTGATTACTAGCCAATGATGTGAACCGTTAACAAGTGCAAGGGAGATCATCATTGATGTCAATGATTCCCAAGGTACCCTAGTACAATCTACTGAGTGTGAATAGATGTCATGATGTCAAACACTCAGTTGATTATATTGATCAAAGGTCAATGATGTGAACCTATGTCGAGAGTGAGAGAATATGTCATTAAGGCATACAGATCTCAAGGTACTAAGTTTTTGTTTCTAAGACTATTTCTCGGATGATGAACTGATGTCGACAGCGATAGTCTCATCGAAGGAGGGTTATGATGAGTCCTACATCGACATCACGAAACTTGGAACATAGTTTTGGAATGATGTAAATGTAGTAACCATAGGACTGAATCAAAAGTACTGACACAGAGACTGTTTTCACTACAGAGGTAAAAATTCTTCAAATTCCCTTTGAACATCAAGCAGCATGACAAAATGACTTGGAAGCATGATTGGACAGGACAAACACACAATGCGAGAGTGTACAATGCATTCTTTTGAAAGACTCAAAGGAGTGGCATGACTCATGAAAGTGGAGCATCATGGAGATCAGGTGAATACCCAATTGACTGACATGATATGCATAAAAGTGCCATGTTCAAAGGTAACAACAAACTACTACCATCTATTTGCAAAATGATTCCCTTCCCATTTTCCCCATCATGATCGATGAGTGCCTCTTTTTAGTTTTACGAGTTCAAAGAGGTTAACAAACACTCGGTATAGCTTTTCTGAGGACAAGTCCAAACTCATATGTTTTATGAACTTGAGAGAGGAGGGGTTCATTCCCAAAACGGGACTCTCAATGTTTAATTTAATGAGTCTAATGAAAGAAAACTTGGTATCGTTCATGTTTAGGGAGTCTAAACAATTATGGAAGAAGACTCCAAAGGGGTCATTTTTCGTATGATTTAGTCCCTAAGGCCTGAAAAAGTGTAAAAGCACACCTTAGAGAACTCTTCCAATCATGATTGGCTGGAGTGTTACTTTTTTGTAAATAGTCTATCTGAACCAAAAAATAGATAACCTAACATCGGAAAGACGACTCTTTGAATGCTTTAATGAGTGTGAAGAAGACAATATTGCTCGACAATCTTTTTGTATTTAAGGAGCCCAAAAAGAGTTTAAAGAAGACTCCATTAACCTTTTTCATGATTGAATCCAGAGCACAAAAAAGTAATTAACTAAGCTCAAACCACTTTTCATGTTTTAACCAGAGTGTGAAAAAATGAAAAGTAAGCTCAACACCATCTTACTGTTTTTATCGAGCTCGAAGATTAGTTGAAAGAATGCTCGAAGATTGGTTTCATTTTTTATGCAAGCTCAAAACCAATGGGTAAACTATGCTTGAAAAATCCCATTAACATGATATACAAAGGTTGGAATCTTGCCCCCAGCATGATTTTTAGAAAATCTTACCCCTAGCATGGTTGCTAGGGGCTCGACATGCCCCCCAAGCTTCATTTCTTCTAACGATTATTCTTCCATACGCAACCTAAAAACCTGGTTACTAATATGAAAATGTTCACCAGGGGGGTAGGAAAAATGAGAATCAGGCAGCTAAAAAGAAGGTTCCAGTTCTAACACTAAAGTGAAGACTTGACTCAAGGGAAGGGGATCTGTTTCATTTTTACTCAATCTTGAAACAAAAGGTAACTATGCTTGGAACATGGTTTAATTTTTATGCAAGCTTGAAACCAAAAGGTAAACTATGCTTAAGGAATCCTACTTCATTTTTTAACTGTCAACACTCCAAATTTTCCAAAAAATTTTAAAATTTTTAAAACAGATAATTTTCATAAGTACAGTCAACTAATTATTTAATTAGTTAAATGTTAATGAATTCATTATCTGAATTACCTATTTGATTATGTTTATTTTACAAAACTAATCTTTTTCAGTTTAATGACTTGTTTTTCTTTGTGACCACAAGGTGGAACTGTCATGATGTTCTGGGCTTACTTAGCTTATGAGCTAACGTAGAAAGTTTTCCTGCTGTTACAGACTTACAGGTAAGAATTTCGGGTGCTGCTTGTCCATGTTTCTAAAGCATTCAGATATAAGTTCATCGCACAAAAAATAACTCATTAAAAGAATATAAATGTTATCCAAAAATCAAGTGCTTTATGAGGTAAATCCATTAAATCGTCATTTCTTTTAAGATGCTATGGGAAAGAGATTTGGTTCTACTAGTATTGACGACAGCTGTTTTCTTTCTAGAAGACGTAATTTATAGTTCTTATTGAGTACTAAACTCTGCGATGCTTACCAAGGTTTAACCTGGTTGTCGTGTGTACACATTTTAAAATGTAAATCTATACCATGTACGTTAAGTTTGATTTGATTACTCCATGGAATGTAAAAGTAAAGCGCAACACTAAAAGTCTTTATACCTTTGTTCTAACTTCCAAATATTTACAGTTTGATTGGATTATCTCTTCGATACCAGCTGCTATCTATTAGACTAAGTTAGTAAGAAAGAACTGAATTCTTTTACACACAACCTATGCGTAGCTAGAATAATTCTAGCAAGATGGGCATCTTATTATAAGAAGGTTCCACAATTTCCTTATTTAAACATTACGAGGCATAACCTTTGATGGACTTATAACCATTGAAGGAAAGAATAATGTGCTAGTAATATAATGGGTAACAATACTGACCCTGCCTTTTATTAGCTTTAAGGTATAGTTTTTGTTTTGAAGAAATCCTTTGTTAACTGATTAGTGGCATAACGCGTGCCATCAAAATAATAGTTTGTTAATAGTTTACTTTGCAGGGCATAGACAAAAGGTTATGAGGTGGACCGCGCCATAGTGAACACAAAGTTTAACCTTGATCTATGAATTATAATTGTTGGTTGAATATTTATCAAAACTGTAATGTGATGTATTGTATTATTCTCCACAACTTGGATGATTGATATGGCATAGTTTGAGTAATAATAATTTATTTGTTTCCATGCAACGTGGTAATAGGTTGACATTGGAAAACATTGGTTATGTTGGACCTCCAGTTATCAAATGATTGGAAAGATATACTCGATGGAAAACTCTCTGGGACTATATACTCATACCCACAGCATGCAAAACATTTGTCTGACTAATGTGGCAATTTCTTGGCCATATGTTGCACAGTTAAAAAGCACAGTATTGAACCCTAGCTTGTCATTATCCCGTCTCCTTCAGGCCTCCTGCCGCTTTGCTATGAAGCTCTCGTCTGCTCTATCACTTGCGTCTTGCTGCTGGTAGTCTTCCTTCTTGTTCCACCCTCATTAGCTCGTCCCGAATGCTTCGTAAAGAAGTATTGTCACCAAAATGTCTGCTGCTTGGGCATAGGCTAGTGGTTCTTCCTTCAGGGTTTCACCATCGTAGCTAGTTTAATCCCAAACCTTTCGACTATAAGGATTTCCTTCCTCCTTGGCCTGGCACTAAGAGTCGTGGTATTTCAATTTAGAGTTGCTGGGGACTAGGGTTTTGCAGTGAACTGTGTTTTGTTTTTGGTTGGGAACCATTACGGCTCTAGGGTTTATACCTTGTTGGGCCGGTGACTGAAACTCTATGATGTCGTTAGTCGATGCTGTGTAGTAACACCGTCTTCCTTGTAGCTGATGAAAATCTTACTCCTAATCGTGCTGGTGGCAACGCTTCTTCTCGTAGGTGGTTACATTTCAGTGAATCTTTGAAGTAAGCAACACCATTTACAGTTTTTTTATTTTCATTAAAAAGTTTTTTATTATTTAATAATTTGATTTCGATACAAGATATTAACAGTAATATGTGTGATGATTCACAGGTACAAACCTGTCTCTCTCTCTCTGCGTAGCTAGTGCGAGACTATGGCGACTTGCTGGTTCATGGTAAGCCCTGGATATCCATGGAAAATCCTCCTTGTTTGGTCCCTTATGGGACAGTTGTGGGTTGGTCGCCGTGGCTTGCAACCCTTGCGGTTTTGGTTCAAATGGGTTGACCAGTTCGCTGTTTGTTTGTTGAGTTAAACCCTTCGCTTAATGCGGGGCCTCCAGCTTAGGCCGTAACTGTAAATTTTAGTTTGTTTTGATTACTGTGTATATATAAATATAAATGATGGAAAGGCTGTAAAAGACTCACTCTATGGATTTTGTTTAAGGCCGAGAGGAAAATTTGGAAAAGAGCTTAAACCCTTGACTTCATACTTCTGATGTAATTTTGGTATTATAGGGTTTTACCCTAACTCCATGATATAAACTTGTATATACAGTCTCTTTTGAAAATATCCTTTTGTTTACAGTATAGTACTGAAATTTATTTGTTTTACTTGTGTTATATATATAGTTATTTAAGCTCGGCATAACGAGCATATATAAGTTTTGTTACTTAGATTCCTGCAGTCTAATATATCTAAATTATACTCTGTTAATTATTCAAGGTAACTGTATAATGTTTTTATAAGAACTTACTTTAACTCGTTCTATTCTAATAAAGTTATAATTGTCATATATTTATTAACTCTCAGGGTTTATGAAATTTTCAATGTTCTTGCAGTTATATTTGTGTAAATAATAGTTACATCTTTTTAAGTGTAAAAGTGTGATACTTACTATTTATTATAGTGATATCAAATGTTGTTTTACCTGTAAGTAATGTTATTCCCAAAATTATATATATATATTATTTTATTGTTATATTCCTGTACTTTTATGCTAAATATCCTTTAGAAGTACCCTTTGTATTCTATAAATTAATATTTATAAAATAAAAGAATAGTACAAACTATCTTTATTATTTTCTATAAACTGTATTGCAGTATTCATTTTTAAATTATAAAAGAACAAATTAATATCTGTAGAACTTGCTCAGGTTTAGTTAGATAAAGAAGCTAAATGATTTAGTTATATTAACAGTCGTAAGTAAATTATGAAACTAACTAGTTTCTCTATAGAATAAAATCATAGTTTAGCTATTCTTATTCACAGATTGGTTGTTGTACATTCAGTAATTAAAATATGGAAAGAAATAACTATAGAATTGAAAATCTTTTCTATCTATTGTAACACTACTTACTTTAGCTATTATATTCTTTCCTTGATTTCAAAATAAATAATAATATTACTGAAAGTAAATACTGTATAAAGAACAATTTTATCTACTAACGCATACTACTGTCAGTAAAATGATATTTCTTTTGATAATAGATCAAAGAAAACATTCTATTATTCAAGCTAACATCTCAATCTACATTTGCATCATACTATCTTCATTTATATAATTTCACCACCTGTGCTGGAGTACGATCTGGGTCACTCCAGATGAGGAAAACCACAGGTAGGGTTTGTTTCTCATTAAGCATAATTTCATTGCTTAACAAACTGAGTTATCCTATCCTCCAAGTTTTTATATCATAAACTACAAATGCATCTTAAATCATACACATATAATAACAAAAAAATTAAATAATAACAGAACCTGTTCTTGAGCTTGGATGACAACAGCAATAGGAGGCCGTTCCTCCCTACCAAATCCTGGAGAGCGCTCAAACAACGACTCCTCAGGACCCCCGAGCTTGCTCTGGTCTCCCTGGCTGGAACTAGGTGCAGCAATAATCAAGTATCAGTCTTGAGACTCAATACCAATCTTGAACTTATCAGTAAATTCTCTCAGCTAGCAAGTTGTCTCAGACCAAGTTACTGCAAATTATCTCTCAAAACACCTTCCTTACAATTTTCACTTTTTTTCCCAATGAATTCCATGAAGTGCATTCCACCTGAATGATTTTTCTCCTGGAAAATATCTGATCAGCCTCAGCTCTCTACATTGGGTACTTTTAAAAGATTGCCTAGGTCTTTTTGGGTTAGTTGTCATTTATTGAGCCACCTGCTCTGATTCCACTTTCTTGGGGTATCATGACCCCAAATATAGGGAAGTTTCCACCTGCAACATAGGAAGTGTTTGAGGATGCTTCCACTTGTATTTTGCTCTCCACCTAGTTCCTTCCATTAGTTTGACTAGTAACACTCTTATTAACAGCTCTCCCAAGCTGTTGTCTCCACTTTTTATTTATTAAAAATAAAATATTCAGAATTACATTCCACATATTTTGACTCTGCTGAGTCATCAGTTCCTACTTAGCATTAAATTTAACATAATTTCTTAGGAAATCAAATTAAAACAATTAACATTATTTTACAAAATGGGGGTATGTGACATTAACGACCTTGAAATAGAAAATGAACTACACTCAGGAATGATTTCATTTTTATGCAAGCTTGAAACCAAAAGGTAAGCTATGCTTTAGGAGATCTATTTCATTTTTTAACGAGCTTGACATAGAAAATGAACTTTGCTCATAACATGGTTTTATTTTTATGCAAGCTTGAAACCGAAAGGGTAAACTATGCTTAAGGAGTGGTTTTATTTTTTAACGAGCTTGAAATCAAAAGTAACTATGCTCTAAAACCTGCTCCCATACAACATGATATCTAGAGGTTGGTAGGTTTCCCCTATTACATAAGAGCTAGCGGCTTGGCTCCATTATGATTTCCATAGGCTAGAGACATGCCCCCCATTTTACCTATGATGGGAAAAAGCTAACTAGAAGAAGGGGAAGGAATCAGAAGAACATGCAGCACATTCAGGGTAGTCTGATTACTAGAAGTCATGCGATGTTCAGGTGTAACAAAGCAAAGCTGATCAATGGTCACAATATTCCCATCATGGGGGAAATGCATAACTCTAAAGAGTGTGGACACAATAGCCTTCATGGCATAGACATAATCACGTCCAAGGAGCAGATTGAATCTAAAGGACCTTGGACCACCATAACATCAATGCAGATAGTTTTCCCTCCTAATGTAATAGGTAAGTAAGGAAGGGTCCCTAAAGGTGCAGTAGGTCTGCGATTAAAAGCCATTATCTGATCGGTGGCTGGCACAAGCTGAGGAGAACCTAAAGCTTGCCAAGTAGTTGAGGATAGAATAATAACAGAAGCCCCTTCATCAACAATAGTGTGAAGTATCCACCTAGCAGTAACATTCACAACTATCTGGAAAGGAACACTTGAATGAAGACAAGACTCTGTTAACTTACTCCAGTCAAAGGAAATAACCTCACTACTCAGAGAGGGTTCTGTCGAAACAGAAAAAAATTCCTCTTGTCAAGAACAATCAGAATGAAGCATAAAAACTTTAGCAGTATTCAGTTCATTCTCTACTGGAAGAGAAGAACAAGATGAATATTTGGTCAAAGAGACTAAATCAGTATTAACACTCTCTGATGAAAGAGTAAGATCGGGTGGAAATGACACCGACTCGACCACTTTAACTTCACTCTCCAAAGGAAGAGTGGGATAAACCATAGATAAATCTGAATCGACCACTTGGTCAGCCAGTAAGGGATTGAGGGATAACTTACTATCACCTGTTGGAATCACCTATTTATGATCAATAATATTTTCCAACCAACGCGAAGCTTCATCCATGCTTGGACAAAGAAAAGTACAATGCATATCCTTGCATAGAAAATAAGGATACAAAACTTTACCCTTACGACCTTTTACCAATGGGTCACTAGTTGAGGGAGTATCATCAACATGATGATAAGATGTTGATGCCATAGATGGTTTGGACCTTTTAGACCACTCTTCTTGTACATGGGAGAGACCGGGACACTCCTTAAGAAGGTGGCCCCCCTTGCAAAGCTTACAAGGGAACTTGGGTTTTCTGGGTGTTCTCTTAGAATGAGCACCATCAAGAGCAGATAGTTGCTTCTTTTTCTCTTTCTTATCCTTATTCTTTTTACCCTTCCCTTTCTTCTTCTTCTTACCAGGACTACTAACCATAAAGCTTTGGTCAAGCGAAGAAGAAGAAAGGGATGAAGCAACAACCGACGAAGAAGGAGAGGGATTAGGTTGAGGTTGATGTTCTCCCAGAGGAGAGGTGATATTTGAGACATTAGGTGTAATAGGAATCATTAGAGGAAATTTGGGGTCTAAGATGGGCCTTACAAGAAAACGAGGCAACAATAAATTTTGTGAGTTGGAATTTGTAAATTTGAGCATATAGATATGTAGACAAGAAACAAAACTCACAAAGAAGATCTCACAATTTACTCAGCAATTGAAGAATGAAACAGTGCAAAAGGCTTGCAGCTGTGAATGCTTTCATTAATCAAAAAGTAATTCAGATGATAATTACAATAATGTAAAATGGCTTTAATAGCCACAAGCAATTCGAATCCACATGAGGAAGTTCGAATTGATGACTCTACTTGACTGTAGGTAACCAAGACTTGTCTAAATCACAATTGAAGGACCCAGTAGTTAACTGTCCTTGTCTAAATCATAACCGGAGTTCTAAAACACAACCAAGTGTTACATTTAGTATTAAATAATGGTTAACTGACTGTGGTAGGTGAGAAAAGTGCCCCACATGTGTGCAATTAATTAAACCATTATTTAACTGAATGTAGAGGGATATAACTTAATGTAACTGACTCCTAACTTGGCTTGACTAGTCATTAACTGAAGTGAACTAACCTTGGTTGGCTTTGGCACTCCCAGTTGCTTCCTAAATTGTAGGGATTGATCTAGGAGACTCCTAAACTTATGCAATAAAGTGCAATAAGTGGCAGTGATCCTCAATTAGTGTTCCCCACACTTTGGTAACTGAAACATGTGCCCCAATTAGGTCAAGTTTAACCAATGGTGCTAATGACTATAAATAGACTGGATGGACTCCTGATTTAGACATGACTCCTGATTTAGACATATGACCAAATTTGGACAAGGGAGGATTAATAATCCTAACACCCCCCCTAAATGTTAACTTGGACAAACTGTGGGCCCTGGTAACTAAGACCATAGGTCACCCATTACATCAAGTAAAATAAAGTAACTACTTAATACAAGTAACTAGGGCAAAAACCACATGGGAAAAATACCTCCTTCTATCTAAGCAGGTAGAATCAGGTCTCAAGTTTGAAGCAACATGCATGATATGCTGTGCACAGGTATTCTGGGGCCTGGCATGTAGACTTCTCCTTTTTCTCCAAAACTGATGATGGAAGGAAGGAGGAATGTAACCTTTGTCTCTTGCTAAATGAGGAGGTGTATGATCATATCCATTATTCTGAATGTAGGAGGACTGAGCCCTTGCCATATTGCATTTTACAGGAAGTCTATTGCATCTCTCTGAAGGAGGCAAAATAGTATGGCATAGCGCAAGAGTCTTTCCTTTCTGAGTGTCAGTTGAGTTTCCAGTCATCTTCCTAGCTTCCAGTTTGGAAGTAGGGACTGAATCTAGATCTGAGTCACCCTAAATCTTAATGTCATAAACTAATATAGATGGATCTACAATACTAGTAGAAGTTGTAAAAGAAGTAGATGCAATGTTTTTACCTTTCCTTGCAGGTGGCTACTGATAGTGCACTGGTTCTGAAGGAGGCATGAAATGTGAGAACTCATATTCTTTTGAAGCATGATTCGCAATACCCTTTGCTATGATGCTCCCAGTAGAGATATCTATGATCTGCACTGAGTCAGGACCAAAGATCACTCGCTTTGGAGATCCAGTATGGGTCATCTGATAGACAGATAACAAGTTTGAAGCCAAGGAGGGAACAAACAGCACATCTTTGAACCTTCCATGTTCAAGTTGGATAGAGCCCTTCCCTTTGGTTTGGACTTTACTGTTATTTCCCAGCTAAATACTAGGACCATCAAAGGACTGAAAAGAAGAAAATAATTCTCTGGATGCAGCCATATGGTTGGAAGCTCCAAAATCAATGAGGAAGACAGGTGTTGATGTGCAGCAAGCTTTTAGTGCATGTCCTTTCCTTGGGTATTCTTCTTCTTCTTCTTCTTCAGAGTCTTCCTTCCTTGTGCTAGCAGGTACAGAAATGTTGTGCCTTTTCAAAAGAAGAGCCATTTCATCAAGTTGTCTTCTCATACAGGAGCTTTCTGAATGGAAGCCCCTTCCACAGTAGGAGCAGAGAACCTTGCCTTTGCCATTCTTCTTGCTTCTCTTCGAACTTGAAGGTTCTTTTGACTTTTCAGACTCATCTCTTTGCTTCCCTCTATCATTCGCTACCTTATCTCCTCTTGCAACAAGAGCTAGATCTTTGGGAGATCGAATGATCCCCATTTGGATCAATTTATCATTCTCAGAAATAAGAGATTGAATGAAAGCATCAAGAGTGGGCATCTTCCAATTTGGAGTAGTGAGCCTTACTATTTGGAAGGTGGATACAAAGACTGAGTAGTCTGAATTGAGCTTTGTGAGAATAGCAAGGATGAGCTGATCTTCATCCTTCTTTACTTTACATTGCTTCAACTGATATATCAGGTTTTTGAACTTTGAGAATAATTCATTTAGAGATTCGAAATCTGATGGATTGAGAGTAATCAGATCATTTTCTAGCTGATGGATCCTCATCTCATCATGCTTATCGAACAAGGAAGCAAGCTTGTCCCAAATATTCTTGGGAGTGTCCAAGTCTTGGATGTGAAATCGAAGATCTACAAAGACTGAGAAGAGCATGAGTCCAATGGCTTCTTCAAGCCTATTCATGTACTTAGCTTTGTCTTTATCTGATTCTGGCTCTTCCTCTGTTTCTTCAATGAGTCTGAAGAGATGCTTGGTGCGGAGCAATATTTTCATGTCATCCTTCCACTGGTGATAGTTGAAGGGAGTGAGGCACTCCATTGGATGAGCCATTTTGAATGTAATAAGAAAGACTGAGCTGTTGTAGCGAATGCAATGAGAAGTAGAGGCTACTTGTAGCGAACGCTGTAGAAAAGTTGATAACCTGTCACACAATCAAACAAACAAAATGATCCGGTTGGATATCTGAGGA